>JAZHEH010001367.1:0-30855 GCA_036589455.1 Ateles fusciceps
TGATTTACATAGCAAACACAGCAATTGTGCAGTGTATCTAAGATTACACATCAAAAAAATGTAGTCCTATTACCTGGGCCTGTGTTCTATGTGTATTATGTTATTTGCCCATTATTAATCACATTATTATTTGCAGTTTAAATGAGTATATTTTATATGCTTGATAGTAATCTCTTGTCATATGAATATTTTCAAATATTGTCTATCACCTGCAGTTCTCCCTTCACTAAATTGTTTCCTTGACTGTGCAGGAGCTACACTTTCTTGATAGAATCTGGACAGGTGGGCTGAGGTGCAGTGGGACATAGGAGGGAGAGCTGGACCCAATGTCCACAACCAGGGGAGTTTCACTCACCACGTGGGTTCTGAGTTTATAGTTTGAATAGATGCAGAATATTTTGTTCAGGTTTCTGGAGGGTAAATAATTTGAAGGGAAAATGATATAACTTATTAGTCAAATAAATGAAAATATAATAATTGTGTATCTGTTCTTGTAAGTGGGAGTAGCTCATCAGTGTGCCTTTATCCCCAGAAAGAGAAAATTATGTCTGCTGTGAAGAGAATGTTTAGTTGTTGACATATGTGGTTATTATTAATGACAACTGAGCCTGGATATGAGGTCATGTTATAATGCTAGTGGGTGTCAGCAACAAAAATTGAAGCAAAAATATTTAAATGAAATGGCTTTGAATATCACTAGTAATGAACATGCCAAGACAAATCAGTTACCACAACCAGGAGAACAATTCATGACCGCCGTTGGGATTCATGCTGAGAAGATATAAAGTGTCCATTTAATGGCTCATTCCCACACTCATAAAATTGTTCAGAGAACAATCTAAGAACATAGTGTGACCTTACAGAAAGTGGTGGCCAAACATCTGGGAGAGGGAGAATTTGTGTTGGAATTGTGAGAAGTGGAAACCTGAACTTTGCAGAGGAGCAGCAGTGATCAAGGTAGTGCTGAATTCACTCGAGTTTGGTGGCAAATACAGTAAAAATGGGTTTCTCTGCCCTCGTTTATTTTTTGTTCTCAAAATTCCCTTGGAAGTTTAGTTGTAAACATTGGGAATCTACTTAAAACTCAATCATGGCAAGCAATTTTACACTGAAGAAAGAGGTAACAATTTGGGATAATTGAATTTAGGTTATAAAAATTAATTATTAAAAACTCAGTTAGTCTCTAGTAATTTATATCATAAAATGCTCAGTCTCATGAATGGAATCCTCTTATCCTATCAAGGAAGGGTGTCCGTGTGGGCACGTGGTGCTGTCATGGAGGCCGGGGACATGGGCTGTCCAGGCTTTCCTGGTCCTTCAGAAGAAAATTACAGAATTTTCTCCTCCCTTATTGCCAGCAGTTTTTATATCTGTGTGTAACCCTTGAAGGTGCCATTCCCATGTCGCTGCACAATAGAATTCAAATGGGGCATGAAGCTGACATGCTGGGTGTAGAATTGGGTAAAGAAACTACCAGCATACATGAACTGTTGCATTATCCAGGCCTGGAGCCTCTTCCAACCAGGCTTTGCATTTTATTAGTGACTTTGTGTTGTTTAGTCAGTACAATTTTTATTTTTAACTTTCTAATGAAATAGCATCCCATAATAATCTAGAGGCATAAAGATTAAAAAATAACTTATTTGGAAATTAACCCAAGTTCCAGGTGAGGTCACTGTTTGTGGTGATAGTGAGGCAGGGAGAAGCATGCCTGGAAACCATAAATGTGCTTATAAATGCTTCATGTTAATGAAGAAGACTCTATACACCCAAGAGATGTAGACACTCTCACTGAGAACCTCGATCTAATATTATTTGTTACGACTTGCATCTCATTAATAAAATTCTAGGTTTTATCTAAAACTGCTGTTACTAATGTAAGCTTTCATTTAGCACATAGCTCCTATGTGATGTAAAATTAACCCAGATGGCAGAAGTGATTGTATTTATTAGAACTTTCCAGGCTGGCACAGTGTCTCATGGCTGTAATCCTAGCACTTTGGGAGGCTGAGGCAGGCAGATCATGAGGTCAAGAGATCAAGACCATCCTGGCCAACATGGTGAAACCCCATCTGTACTAAAAATATAAAAATTAGTTACGCTTGGTGGCACATGCCTGTAAACCCAGGTACTCGGGAGACTGAGGTAGGAGAATTGTTTGAACCAGGGTGTCGGAGGTTGCAGTGAGTCAAGATCATGCCCCGGCATTCCAGCATGGCAACACAGCCAGACATCATGTCAAAAAGAAAAGAAAAAGAACTTTCCAGGTTTTCAAACTTGGAAATAAGCATGTTTGGGGGCAGTGCATGGCTTTGGTTTGGTTTGTAAACAAAAAAGTATATTGTATTCTCTGGAACACTAACCAAACTGGGCAAGTTAGGGAACTCTTAGAAGCACTAGTTTATCCCAGATTCCTGGAAAATATAAAGCTGGAAGTCACTGCAAAAAAAAAAAAAAAAAACAACAACACATAATATTGAAGCTAAGACAAGATTTTATTCTCAGAAGATAAAGCTGCTGAAAGAGTCACAGTTGTTATAAAAAAAATCATGGCTTAGCCACTGATTTTAAGTGAAAATGATTGAAAAACATCTAGTTATCAACTTTTCTTAATTTGTACCAGATGATTACCAATGAATATTTGTACTTCAGCTGTACATTTTGTAGACAAATTGGTTATCAGATTAGATAAACACTTTGGGGAAATGTAGAAAACACAGTAGAGGTCATTTCTTGACGAGGAGTGACCAGCTAACCACAAAATCCTGGGAGAACTCTAAGATTGGGACCTAGACAGAAATGAAGCCATAGGGCCCTCTAGACACACTTAGGAAAACTTTCCTTAGTTTTCACCCTTGAGGGGGATGTGAATGTGTTTTATTTACCACCTATCTGTGTTCTTCGTGTCTTCAAATAATTCCTTGGCAAAAAGCCTACAGCTCATTCAGCATCTGCTTCCCACTTGGCGCATGCGGTGGCCCCTGGCACCCGGCTCATCCTTGGCACCCGGCTCATCCTTGGCACCGCTCCATTCCATGGTTCTGAATGGGAGGGCGGGGGCTCTGGGAAAAAATAATTGTAAGAGATAAATTAAAAGAATAATCTCTAATAAGGAGATGTCAGCATTTCATCTCAGAAAAAATTGAAAGTATGTAACACATACAAAGTCCTCAGAAGAAACTTGGAAGCACAGGAAGGGTCTCATGTATGTTGTTTTGAAAAATTGAAGAAAGCATAATGAAATTAGGTGTTTCTGTGCTTATCTGGTACAACAGCATGTTGAGAAAACTGAAGAGCCATGTAATCCTGAGGAGGTGGCCTAATCCAAGGAGAGAGAGGCTTCAAGTTCTAGGGACACACACGGTTTGCCTGCTTCTGCCCATCTAGGAGCTACTTGCTGAAGCCTTCAGGAGACCGGAAGGTGAATGAGTTTCTCAGGGCAACCTAGTCACACCTGGGCAGGGAGAAAAATTCATGATGGAGGATGGATTCAAAAATATGGAATTAAAATTTTATTAAAAATCGATACTCCCCTCCCTGTGTCCATGTAAAAAGGGGAGGGATAGTGGGGGGGTGGGGGAGTTGGGGTGGGATAGCATGGGGAGAAATGCCAGATATAGGTGATGGGGGAGGAAGGCAGCAAATCACACTGCCATGTGTGTACCTATGCAACAATCTTCCATGTTCTTCACATGTACCCCCAAACCTAAAATGCAATAAAAAAAAATAAAAAAATAAAAAAAAATCGAGAAATTTTAGTTGTATACATTTATAGGGTACAAAGCTATATAATGATTTATGAATGCAATATGGAATAATTGAATCGAGCTAATTGACATATATATCACCTCAAATCCTCAAATCCTTATGTTTTTGTGTGTGTGACAAGGACGTTTGTTATTTGTTCTTGGCTATTTTAAAATAAGCAGTACAGGATTTTTAAGCTTACAAATAGACATTAATTTATGTAAACTATAGAGAATGGCTGAAATCAATTATGGATTACTATAATTTATATTTTGTTAATCATTAAGTTTTATTCTTTAGGACATATTTCATAATTATTTTATTATGTTAAATATAAAAGCCTACAGATATATGCGTAAGTTTGTGTATTTATACATATTCCTATGGATGTAAATTAATGTCCCCATAGCTATGTAGTTGCTGATATCAACAGATGTTAATAAAACTCTGGAAGAATAAGTGCAAATTAATAGGAAAAATTATTTCTTGAAGGCATGTATTTTTAAAAAATACTCCTACATATAAATTTAAAAATTACCAAAACACAAATCTCAATAAAAACTGATGATAATTAACCACAGTAAAATATCACAATCTCATTAAGACTGCTTAGTCCTGCAAAAACAAGCCTGCCTCCTGCAGTTAAGAAATGGATCCTCCTCCTGCACCTGCTCCTGGGACCTGTCCCGTCCTCAGTGGGTCCCGAGCGCCCCCTGGTGGTCCCGCGCGCCCCCTGCAGGGAGGTTTGTGTCTGGGCTCACACTGAGCTCCCCCTCACTGTGTTAAGTGCAGTAATACACGGCCGTGTCCTCGGTTTTCAGGCTGTTCATTTGCAGATGAAGCGTGTTCTGGCGTTGTCTCTGGAGATGCTGAATCGGCCTTTCACGGAGTCTGTGAGGTATGTGCTACCTCCATTAGGATTAATTTGTCCAACCCACTCCAGCGCCTTCCCTGGAGCCTGGCGGACCCAGCCCATGTAGTAGCTACTGAAGGTGAATCCAGAGGCTGCACAGGAGAGTTTCAGGGACCCCCCCCCCAGGCTTTGCCAAGCCTCCCCCAGACTCCACCAGCTGTACCTCGCACTGGACACCTGCAAACACAGAGACACCTTTGTCATTAACTGCCACACACATGCACTGTTCCTCTCACTCAGGCCCACTCACACTCAGTATCTCTAGTTCTACATAAATCACCTCTTATAATAGCGATAAGGAAAACCCAGCTCAGCCCAAACTCCATGGTGAGTCCTCTGTGTTCAGTGCTGATCACTGAATAAAACACCTGGGAATTCTGGGGCTGGGCTCCTCTCCCAGAGCTGCAGGGTCAGAGCTGGGCTGGTTTTTATGAGCAGAGGGAGAGCCCTATTTGCATGTCTCCTGCTATATAGCAAGTTCTGGGGTGGGGCGGCAGAGGAGAGGGCAGGGCTCAGAGCAGATGAGAGTGTCCTGGAAAGCATTGGCGGTAATCCTGTCTCTCAGGAAAATGTATCTTCAGATTATGTGATTGCGCCTTGTTAGTCATTTAGCAGTCATCATCTTATTTTACTATTACATATTTGCCAAATATATTTAATTTGAGTGTCAATGTTACATTTTTAGAGAAGATAAATTACATGCAGAACAGAGCAGTTGTGCAATGTGTCCAATATCACACATCTGGACAGAGTTAGCCACATTATCTGTGCCTGTGCCTGTAAACGCTGGAGGAGACTGCTCCCCTGAGACAGGTCCAGGGCGGTGTGGGACATGCCCAGTGAGGTTTTCAGGGTGTCCCACCTGTCATAACAACTTTAATTAATTTTGCTTTCTGTAGTGTTTACCTGAAATATACAATCAGTGTTCACAAGTGTGTACTTTAAGAGTCTGTGATTATTCAAGTGCCAATATTCATCTCTTTCTTTCTCTTTCTCAGCCAATAGATTCATTTTTGTTGCAGCTTTATTAAAAAATCAATCAATAGTTAATTCAAATTTATAGTTCAGCATTTGGAAAATGTTGATCTATGTGTGCAGACATTGAATCAGCACTTCAACCATGTTGTTAGCAATTAAATTAACCTCTATTTTTTCCTCTCACTTCTCTGTAGTTTTGTTTCACCACCTTGTTACTCTCACCACCCTATTCTCAGAAAAATTCAGATCTCCATGTCAATTTTGAATAGTTTCATCTTCTACAATTTACACAAATGAAATCACATGAAATTTACTGTTAATTCCTTAGCTTCCTTCACTCAGCATGATTATTTGATAATGTCCCTACGTTCTTATGTGAATGAGGCATACCTTAATTTCAATGGTTCCTTGCATTTCAGTACTTGAATGTTTCTCAAATTCTTTAAAAATGCACCAAATAATGCATACTTGATGTGTTGTCTTAGTTTATGAATTTTATTTAGAAAACCAATACGAAGCATGGGAATGTAAAAAATGAGAAAATGATTATCTTATTCTGACCTCATTAATAAAAAACATAAACAACAACAAAAAAATTAACCCTTCAGCATATCTGAGTTGATGTCACAGAGAAAAAAAAAACCTAAATTCTGAGAAATAGGGGCCTGCAGAGACAATTAGGGACCATTTATTATAGTTCCTAGAGCAGGTGACACTCACAGCATGACATTTAAGACAGGAAAAAGCTAACCTGGAAATGTTTGCTGAGTTGCTTGGATGTGTGTGCTAATGATGTTAGAGTGTGAAACTCCGGTACTTGTAGGCTTTTCCCACACAACTGGGGAAGTACCCAGACAGCTAACCCACCTGCTGTCTTGTGGTGTTGACTGGGGAGGCAGAACAGCAGCTCCCATCAATGCTGATTCCCCCTTCATTATATGTGAGAAACATTTATTAAATCTTGTGTCCTGTGGGCACTGGTAGAATCTACTAGAACACAAGGAAACAGGACACCAAGGAAACTCTACCCAGAAACACTTCCCATCTCTTTCCTGAGGAATGAAATCCTGAATAAGTGGGGTAAGGACAGTGGGTCAGAAGCTGAGGACACTGATGAGAAACCTCTGTGGCTGGGAAGAGACACTCTGACACTTGGGCAAGGGAAAGAACAGGAACGCTTGGAAGGCCGTGCTTCAGAGCCAGTCTCACTACCCATAGCTAAGAAGGAGGTTCAGTCAGAAGGCTGGAGAATGTCCTCCTGTGTCCAAGCCCCTTCACCACACAAACAGTCACCAAGTAAAATTGTCAGTAGAATATGCCTGTCACAGCTGAAGAGACAAGCTCTCTCTGGGGAAAATGAAAAGTGAAGACCCAGACCCAAACAGGAATACAAAAGCAGGTATTGCCAGAGGAACCTGAAGGTTTTGTGAACAGGAGAAGCTGACTTCAACTCTGACAGTCCTGGCAAACATAAACTTGAAATCCAACCCTGACTAGATTCACAGAAATGCGGTAACAAAGGCCCAACAGATGTAATATGTGATCATGTCTAGGAAGAAAATAATGCATAAAGAAAATAGATTACGAAGGAAATGCTAACTGGAATTCTACTGGCATTACAATTTCATTAAAAGTGAAAGGCAAATAAAATTCTGTCATTAAAGAATGATCTTGAGACAATTTGTGGTCAGCACATTTATGTTTCAGTGCACATTTTAACAAAGTTTCTCTGCAAGTAGCCACTTGATATGAGTTCAAAACATAAATCTATGCAAAGAAATTAAAATTGTAAAAATCGGGAATATCAAGATGAATTGCAGTTTTTATCTTTGTAATTGCTATAATATGAAACTATATAAAACAATAAAAATTACATATTATATTTTATAGCATATGTAAGTGCAAATTGAGAATAAACAAGAAAGAGTGGTGGGAAGGAGGAATTCAAAGCACACGGTTACACTATCTCTGTACTTCACATCAAGAGCGTCACAGTATCTGCATTAGAATCTAATTATATTCAATTCTTATTGTAAACCTTGTGGTAACGAATACAACAGTTGTAAAGAGGAATTTAATAATAAATTAATAGAGAAATAAACATCATTATGAAATGCTTATTTAAACAACTTTAACAGAAAATTCATATTAGTTTAAAAATAGAATTTATTGTAGTTGATTTAAAAAGGTGAGACCACACTATTAGCTATGTACAAGAAAGTTACCCTACATATTAAGAAATAGAAAAGATAAAATGAGAAAACATGGATTATGAAAATATCCAAAGAAAGTTATAGTAGAACCAAAAGAAAGTTATAGTAGCTGTGTAAATTTCAGACAAAGTAGACATCAAAAAAGACTTTTAGGTCTTAACAGGGATATTATATAGGATAAAGTTATCAGTGTTTTAAAAGACACCAAAAAAAGGCTTACTAAATATGTAGTTGATGACGAATGCATCATTTATTGTGATTGACAGAGCAAACGTGGTAGAAGAAGTAAAGATGTCCGTGAGACCCCGCACGTAAGGGAGTTCTGGGGACTGTGAAGCTTCTGTGTACACATGCAGGGCACCACTGAGACCTTCCTCTTGAATTTCTCCCTGTTGCCATCCACACCAATGGAAGTGCTGGACCAGGCTTATGCTGCAATCAGTGAAGGTGAATCCCGAGGCTTTGCAGGAGAGGCTCAGTGAACTGTTTGGCTGTCCAGTTTCTCCCCCTCAGACTCCACCAGATAACTTCACACAGAACTTCTGCAAACACAGAGGGAACAGACTGAGAACAACCCCACGTGGAGTAGCCATAGCTGGACCTGATCCACAAGGGACCCTAATATTGAGGGTATTGAGAAGGGGAAGCCTAGATCAGTGCAGATCCCATGGTGTGGACCCTGGGGAAGGTCAAAGACATGGGGTGGCTCCTCACCAGGGCCTGAAGGAACAGGGATGAGCTGCCTTTCATCAGGAGGGGAGGGGACACTTTTCCATGTCTTTCTTTTTGTGGTCATGGTGCACCGCTCAGCATTGCTCATCCATCCTCTGTGTCTCCATTTCAGGGAGGGCTGGGTCAAAGGATTCCTGGGTCTGGATGCACAGGGTTAATCTGCCCATTACTCTTTCTTACTCTCTAATGTGGACACTGTCCAGGTATCTTCACAGTAACAAACATTATCAGCAAATAAGTCCACTAAGAACATAAGAAATACGTTTCCTGCGAAAATGCACATCTGTCTGTAATCAGTGCATTTAGAACTGCAAACCACTGTTCCTGACAATGAGGTAAAGTTAAGTTAAAATGAAAAAAATGGAGATCTACATCTTGTCATGGAGGGTGTTTACAATTATCATTATCTTGAGTTCATTTTTCCAGAAAGCAGTTCAACGTTGGTTATATGTGCTTGTGTAAGGAAAAAGTCAATGTGGAAACACGTGTACTTATCTGAGTGAAGAGTTCTCATGGAGACATGTTTGCTTGTCTGAGACAAGAGTCCACATGAGGAAATGTCTGTTTCCTGAGGAAAGAGTAAATGTGAGAATATATGTGGTAGTCTGAGAAAAGAGTCCATGTGGGGACATGTGTGTTTGTCTGAGAGAAGAATCCACAAGAGCAAAGGTGTGTTTGTCTGACAGAAGAGTCCACATGTTGACAGGTGTGTGCACCCATCTGAGCATCAGTGCCCATTCAGGGACAGTGTATGTCTGAACTGGACTGAAATTTGGGGGAAATCTTTCTCAATCAAGGAAACCAAAGGATCCTCTTGGTTTTTTGCTTGTCATGAAGAGAAAACATGCGTCAAGTAGAATATTGTTTTTTAAAAAAATAAAAGGTATTTAGTGAATGGAAACACTGTATATGCAAGTGAAGAACATGACTTCATTCTTTGTTGCATGCATCTCATAACATATCCACACTCCCAGATAAGTTATTAGATAATTTTACACAGTCTGCATTTAATTCAGGGGTTAATAAATTGCTAAAGGTATTTTTAATTTTTAAATATTTAGGTTTATATTTCTCATCACAAAGTTATGAGCTTAGACAAATTAATTGTGCCATGTCTCCACCATTGTATATCATTAAAAATAGTCTTACTCTTCCTAAACAGTGTCGGTTTTACTTATTTTACACACACTCTCTAACTTCCTGAATATCCTGTCTGTATACTTGACTATAGTTTTGGCTTTTACGGAATTTCAAATAAATGAAACTATACTGTGTAACTGAAATGACTTCACTGAAGAAAGTGGAAAATGAAGTTACTGACCCAAGGAACTTTGAAAATTAGGAAGTTCTATAAGTTTAAACGGTAAAGAAACCACACAGAAGCACTCTATCCTAGTAAATAAACATGTTCCCAACCGGGGTACAGCTTTACATTTCTGACACTGCTATGCCTGTGTCCTGAAACTGTGCAGCTAAGTAATACAACGGCATATGGCGGGATGGGGTTCCTCAATTTGTAGTGGGTGGTCATGGACAGTCAAGGAAGGAAGGCTAGAAAGGTCCACGTGGCGACTTAGTTGGGTGGAAAGGCCAGAGCATTCTCATTATTAATGTTATCAAGTTACAGAAGACTAGATACATAGATAGTTTCTACGTGTCCATAAACATGAGCTGATATAAACATGCACATTTACTAGGCCAGCTGGTTGAGAGGCCCTATGGGTAGTCATACCACATTAACAATACACATACCCAGGGTCACCATTTTTTATTTTGATACTATTCTTCAAAATCAGAAACAAGAAATCTTTAGAAAAATGGCTGATTCTATGTATGAAAATGTAATGTAGAAACAAGCTTAGAATTTATTGTAATAGCAGGAAGCAGGGAAGTGTTCAAAAACAAAAGGATGAGGTGTGCTGTAAGGATGCAGGATCCGAACTAAATGAGCTCCCAGCACCTGGTGAAGCTGTGGTGTGTTAAACAATAAAATGAGTAACGTAGATGGATCCTCTTCAGAGTATGAAATAGACATCCATAAACCAATGCGGATATTAATAGATGATTAAATAAAATAACGGGAAGAAAACACATCTCCTTACAGAAGCATTCCAAATATCTTAGGTGGATAGTCCTCCAATCAAGAAGGTAAAGGTTAAACCTCATGATTTGATTGTGGCCTGAGATTAGAGACATGAAGAAAAATAACGGCCGTTAGTCTGTTTTATAGTGAGACTTCAGATATAATGCCAAAGACATAATGTATGAATGAATAAAATTTTTAATGTTTTTATCTAAATTTGTGCAAACATATACATACATACACACATATTTTTCTGTAGTACCCACTGATAAAGGAGTAAAAGGCCACCACAGACTTGGAGAAAATACTTTCAAGGCACATATTTGTTAAATGAATACTTTTAATTCATTAAATAATTTTATAATCAAGATGCAAGTAAACTGATAACCAATCAAAAAGAAAACTACGCAGTTAAAAGTGAACCAACTATCAGGAGAGGCATCTCACCACAAATTATATAAAAATTATTAAATATGAATTTTTATGAGGGATGTTTGCATTTAAATACCAATTAGATACCATTACTCACCTATTAGCATGGTTATTCTTATAATAATAAATGGCAATTTTAATGTGGAAAGCCAAGAACTATCATGCATTGATGGTGGGAATTCAAAATGCTACATGCACAAAATGAGACTTTTTGGCATTTTTAATAAAGATAGATTTAATATGTGAGCTTGTGTTTGCATTCCAAAATATTTACAACACTGATTCAGAAATTGACATTTACGAATATTTGTTTAGAGGAAGTTCTGTATCAGATTTGTTAATGTGATTCATTCTCCAATCCCTGAAATTTGCTTACAGAACAAATGTATGAAAAATCTCTCAAGTAATTAAAATTCCTCTAATACACATTAATATGGTTCCTTGTTTAATGACTTAATGTCATTTGCTAAGAAAGTCTTTAATGTAATAATCTTTGTCATCTCCTCCATGTCAGCACAGCTGCCCCCTCCCTGGGGTTTCTGACACTCTCAGGATGTGGTTTTCACACTGTGTCTCTTGCACAGTAATACACGGCCGTGTCCTCAGATCTCAGGCTGCTCAGCTCCATGTAGGCTGTGCTCGTGGATGTGTCCCTGGTGATGGTGACTCTGCCCTGGAACTTCTGCGCGTACTTTGTGTTACCATTGTAAGGGTTGAACCATGCCATCCACTCAAGCCCTTGTCCAGGGGCCTGTCGCACCCAGTCCATATAGTAGCTAGTAAAGGTGTATCCAGAAGCTTTGCAGGATATCTTCACTGAGGTCCCAGGCTTCTTCACCTCAGCCCCCGACTGCACCAGCTGCACCTGGGAGTGGGCACCTGTGGGGGAGGACACAAGAGTGGATGAAAGCTCCCCTTGACTGAACTCAACTCCCATCTCATCACTGGGACTTGGGAGCCCTTTACCTGTGGCTGCTGCCGCCAAGAAGAGGATCCTCCAGGTCCAGTCCATGGTGAGGAGCTGTGCTCTAGGGGCTTCTCCTGAGGAGGGGTGTGGTTGTTGGGTAATGCTCTCAGGGCACAGAGATGTCTAAATTCACCTCAGTTATTTGCATATTCATGAAGAATGCTATTTAATAGCCCAGTTCCTGACCCAGTATGAGAAAGAACAAATAGATGACACAATTGTAGAAGCTGAGGGTTCAAGCTGTAAATCTGTTAGAGGCCATGTGTCCCCGACACATCTCTGAACTCTGTTGACAGAGCCTCCCCCAATGGAGAACAAGCTCCTCCAGGACACGCACCTCACTTTGAACCCACATTTGAATGTTTCCTTGGCAACTTGAACCATTTCCAGACCATAATATGTGAACGCATTATTTTAGGAATTAAGTGTTTATCCAAAAATGACACTTATTTATAAGGAAGGATCTCGTCTTGACTTACAGCTGCTTACTATTAAGATGTCTAGCAGAGTTTGAAATCCCCTTTGTAAAAATGGTTCTCCTTACAACATCCAGTTTGATAAATGCTCACAATTGAATAGGATATTTATATGAACATCAGCAGTCCTTGTGAAATACTTATTTTAGATATTTTTAAAGGAAGTCCCAGGACCTGAGAGGAAACCTTCCCCAGCCTCCTATCCTGTGCACCTGCTCTGGGACAGGGGTCTCTGCTGGGTGTGTCCTGAGCGCCCCCTGCAGCCGAGCCCGGACCCTGCAGCGAGGTTTCTGTCTGAGCTCACAGAGTATACTCCTATGAGTGTCTCTAGCCCAGTATAAAGTGGCTGTGCCCTGGTTCAGAATTTTCCTTTAATGACACCATACGCTTCTTACACGATCTTTTGAAATAGAGAATTGGCCTTAGGAAACCCAGCGAACTCTGCAGGGAGACCCTAAGAAAATATCTAATGCATCTCCAGGGAGCAATTTCATGGAGCTCAAGAGGTACTGAATCATTGGTCACATGGTGAATCCAAAAACTCTTCAGGGGTTTGGGGGAGGCTCTTATTTCCTTTAGGGTCCTGCAGTTGATTATTCCACCTGAGAATACCTGCAGATACAGGTGCATGTAGATGGAATCCCACTCCAACGCAACTGTTCAAATCACACACACAGAGACAAACACCCACACACAAACACACACACACACACACACACATATATACATTGTGGCTAATTTTTACATTAATGAGTCCCATGTTTGCCATTTTTTTTTTGGTACCCATTTCATGAGAAACTCTCCCTACACTGCCACTAAGGTTGAGTTTGTGTCTTTCTGCAAACAGAAATAAAGAAAACAGAAAACAAGTGGAGACCTGGGAAGGACATGCACATTGAATTCACTGGTCTCACTTTGGAACTGCAGATGCCCCACGCAAAGTAAATTTGAGACTAATGAGGGTGACATCATTTTATTGGTGCTGAAGTTGTTGGTGTCAGTGGCTTCAAATTGCTCTATTTTCCTGAACATTTTTCTCCTATTTTCCTCCTCAGATAGAGTTTGTGCATTGCCACACTCTCATATGGAATCCATATTAACTAAACTGGTGAGAATATACTGTGTGGTACATGGAAGAATTACATGTTCTTACAACTGAATTTTAATGCTGTAGTGGTCTTCTTTCATGTTACAAAAAATTACAAGTGAATAAGAGATTAGGGACCCAAAGATGAAATGCAGACTATTCAGAAAGTATTTGACGTCTTTACAGATATATGAAACAACTTGACCAAATAAAAAAAGCTGCTAAATAGCTTTAGAAATAATAAAGTCAATAAGACTAAAATATAAACTGCACACCAGCACTGTCCTGTAGTTGATGATGGTGTTCCACAAAGGAGCACAGCTTACCAATTGTGATCACGCTACAGGAATCCTGGACTTAAACAAAAAAGGGAATGGATGTTGTGTGTTGGGAGGGGTTCTCACAGCTGGAGCAGGAGGTCACAGACAGCAAGGAAGAAAAGTGAGAAGTGTCCAAGTAGTATTGGATTACGGTGAACGTGCTGGTAGGTTTGCATGTTTGGCATGATATGCATACAACAAATTAGATAAAAATACTTCATTGAAAAAAGCGGAAAATAGGCTCTGACCTAAATAACTTTGGAAATGGGGGAATTCTGAAAGTCTAAACTATCAGTTAACTGCACATAAGCACTGTACTCTAGTAGGTAAACATGTTTCCAGCTGGGGTACAGCTTCACAGTTTTGCTACTGCTATGCATGGTTCCTGAAATTCTGCTATGCATGTTTCCTGAAACTGTGCAGAAATGTAATACAATGGCATATGGAGGGACGGGGTTCCTCACTTTGCAGTGGGTGGTGATTGCCAGGCAAGGCAGTGAGGCTGTAAATGTTCATGTTGTATCTCTGTTGGGTGGAGACATAAGCATGTTCTCATTTTTAATGTAATGTAAGTTCACAAGATTAGATGCATACTTTAGATGTGGGTGTAAACATGGGTTAATATAGACATTCACATTTTCTGGGCCAGTTAGTTGAGAGGTCCTAGAAGGACTTATATCCCATTAACAACACATACACCCAACCTCACAGTTTTCTATTTTAATGCTATTCTTCAAGACCAGAAGGCAGCAATCCTTAGAAAAATGGCTGATTCTATGTATGGAAAAGATAATACAGAAAATGAGCTTAGAATTTCTCACTACCGGGAAGTACTAAAGTGTAAAAAAAGGAAAGGAAAAGAAAAGATATCCTATAAGGACACAGGATCCTAATTAAATGAGGTCCCAGCCTTTGTATTGAAAAAGCTGTGGTGATTTGAGCAATGACTTAAATAAGGAAGCATGGATCTTGCTCAGAGTTAAACATCCATAATACAGCACTGTTATTAATAGATAATTAAATGAAGAAAAGTTGAAAAAAGACACATCTCCCTTACAGAAGTATTCAAAATACCTTAGGTTGATGGTACTCTTTCTTATCAAGCAGATGAGGTTTAAACACTCATGTATTGATTGTAGCCTGAGATTATAGATATGGAAAAAATAATCACTGCTAGTTTATTTTATAATGAGTTTTTAGATATAATGTCAAAAACATGGTCTATGAATGAATAAAATTATACATATTAATTTATCCACATTTATAAACATGCACACACACACATTTTTCTGCAATACACACTGGTAAGGAGTGAAAAGACAAGGTCAGACTTGGAGAAAGTATTTTCAAGTAACATATTTGTTAAATGACTCCTTTTAATTTAGTGAATGACTTTTATAATGATTACTCAAGTATACTTACACCTAGTTTTATAATGCAGTAAAAAATGAACCAAATATTAAAACAGGCACCTCATTAAAATTATATAAAAATTGTTAAGTTTAAATTTTTCATTAGGGATGTGTGCATTGAAACAAAAGTGAGATGCCATTACTGACCTGTTAAAATGGTTTCAATGCACAATATTCATAGTGCCAAATGGCAGGGCTATTTCTTACCATATACAGAAGTCAAATCAATATAGATCAAATAATTTAACATAAGACCCAAAACTATGAAACAACCGGAAGAAAACCTTCATGAAAAACTGAAGTACATTGGTCAGTCAACTCTCTGATATCTCTTCCCATAAAGGTGGGAATCACATCATGAGGTATCCTTCCTTATAACCTCAGCTAGAAACAATTGCCTTCCAAAGACATGTTCAAGTATCATCTCCTGGAAGGTAAAGGATTATACTATGAATTGGGGAAACACAACTCATTTCATAATATTCTGTACATATTTCTCTCGGAAATTCATGCCAGTTTTACATTCACAGTTTATTTATTCCATTCTAACAGTCTCATTGTTCTTAATTCATCCAAGCATCAAATTTAAATTCAATGTTTAATTCATATTTTAAACTTTAACCTGAATCAGACATAGGTGAGATTTGAGGTACAATTATTTTTTAAATAAGTTTATCTTCTACTTTGAAGCTTTAAAAGCAGATATTTCATTTTGCCTTTGATGACACACTATTACAGAATGAGTGGCTTAAGCAAAACACAAATGTGGCAGGTCTGACGACTGGGAAGCCCAAGACAGATGATCAGGTGTCTGCTCAGGGATTCCTTCCTGGTTTGCAGATGGTTGTATTTTTATTGTATTGCCTCATGATGGAGAAGCAAGACGGAAAATCTTTCTCATATATTGTTATTAGAGCACGAATCCCATTTATGACGGCTTCAGTCTTTTCATCTAATCATCTCTCAAATGATGCACACTCTCAGTATCATCACATTGGGGATTAGGATTATACAGTATTAATTTTGGGCTTATATAGTCATTCCGTTCAGATCACCAGAAATTTTGAGCAATTTTAATTGTAGTTTGATGATATAATTCAGTAATTCTGTTCATTGAGGTATAAGTCACACACACACACACACACACACACACACACACACACACACACTCTCTGTATGGACATTCATTTACATTTCCAAAAACTAGACGTATTTTGTATTATTCCTAATGAATCCATAAACTTCTAAGGTTTGAATCAGAAATGAGAAGATAACATTTTCTATAACCAAACTTACGAATGAATAAGATGAGAAAATAGGGTCAGAAAGATCAAGTTTGAGGTGTTACTTGCAGTCCCATGGTGGTAAGTTACATAATGGAGCTGTGCTAAGATAGGCTTCTAGGTGCTTTAATTATGAATCCCTCCATTACAGCTGAGCAGCAATCTCTGACAGGGGGAGCGGAGGCTCCCCCACCTGGGATAGCTCTCTGTCTCCATAAAACTTATTTCAGCTGTGGAAGGTGCATCCTGCTGACATTTTTACATGATGATTGAGTGGTGAAGGTGCCTGGACACAGGGGGACGTTCTCCAACCTTCTGCCTGAGCCTCCTTGTTAGCTATGGTGATGAGACTGGCTCTGAAGCACGGCCTTCCAAGCATTCCTGTTCCTTCCCTTCCCCAAGTGTCAGAGTGTCTCTTCCCAGCCACAGTGGTTTTTCTCCAGTGTCCACAGCTTCTGACCCACTGTCCTTACCCCACAGATTCAGGATTTCATTCCTCAGGAAAGAGATGGGAGGTGTTTCTGGGTAGAGTTTCCTTGGTGTCCTCTGTTTCCTTGTGTTCTAGTTGATTCTACCAGTGCCCACAGGACACAAGATTTAATAAATGTCTCCCACACATAGTAAATGGGGATGCAGCATTGAACAGAGCTGCTGTTCTTCCTCCCCAGTCAACACCTCAGGACAGTAGGTGGGCGAATTGTCTGGGGATTTTCCCAATTCTGCAGGAAAAGCCTGCAAGTGCTGGGAGTTTCACACTCTAACATCATTAGCACACATATCCTAGCAACTCATTAAACATTTCCTGGTTAGCTTTTTCCCATCTTAAATACCATGCCGTGAGTGGCACCTGCACCGGGTACTCTAATAAATCAGCCCTAGTTCTCTCTGCAGGCCCCTATTTTCTCAACAAATGGACTCAGGGCAGGCAGAGACCTCCATGGGAATCTCTGATTAGAAGAGGCTTTGAGTTCTGATGGGAGCCAAGAGACAGGCTCACCCAGGGTCAGAGTCCTTACAGCTGTCCCCCCCTTGTCTTGTAAAACGGTGCACATCTGACTCAGACTGATTCAGTTAACCCTCTTGTACTATATATTATTATTAATAATATTAATACTAATATTATTCCTTTCATGGCTAATGTCTACTTCATTTCCCAAATACCTCCATGCACAGAAGACAACAGGATTGTCCAGGCAATAGGGAGTGAGAAAGTCCCTCAGCCTACCCAGGTCCTGCAGACCTGAGCCCCTGAGATTTAGATTATAGAAAATACATCCTCTGTTTTCAGGGAAGAGAAGGAGAAAGGGAACTGTGAGAATCAAGTCTACAGAGAACAAAATTGATTAGCAGAAAGAGGGTTAACTGAATCAGTCTGAGTCAGACGTGCACCGTTTTACAAGACAAGGGAGAAAGCTGTGAAACCATCAGGTTTTAAGGACCCTGACCCTGGGTGAGCCTGTCTCTTGGCTCCCATCAGAACTCAAAGCCTGTTCTAATCAGAGATTCCCATGGAGGTCTCTGCCCTGAGTCCAGCTGGAAAACACTCCCCAGGTTTCCCAGGGATTCTTCAGGACTCTCATTCTGTTGACCACGAAAGGATTATTTCTGCCCCCAAAGTGACACTGTGGAATTGAAACTGGGATGTGAGGATTTGTACTCCTGTTACAGAAAGAAACAAAAAGGAGAATAAAAAGTTTTGCATTTAGAGACATGAGATGTTAGCACAGAATTGTAAATCTGGGAAGTTCCTGGGGAAATGTGACAACGAGGCGGCCCCAGACCCTGACAGGAAGCCAGCCCTCAGCAGCACCTGCACCTGCCCTGGAGACAGCCCCGTGCACGGCGTCCGGGCGCCCCCCTGGTGGTCTCGGGGACCCCTGCAGGAGGTTTGTGTCTGGGCTCGCACTGACTTCCCCCTCGCTGTGTCTCTCGCACAGTAATACACGGCCGTGTCCTCGGCTCTCAGGCTATTCATTTGCAGATACAGCGAGTTCTTGGCGTTGTCTCTGGAGATGGTGAATCGGCCCTTCACGGAGTCTGCGTAGTTTGTGCTACCACCACTAGTAATGTATGAGACCCACTCCAGCCCCTTCCCTGGAGCCTGGCGGACCCAGCTCATGGCATAGCTACTGAAGGTGAATCCAGAGGCTGCACAGGAGAGTCTCAGGGACCCCCAACAGGCTGTACCAAGCCTCCCCCAGACTCCACCAGCTGCACCTCACACTGGACACCTGCAAACAAAAAGACACCCTTGTCAGAAACTGTTACACATATTTACTGTTTATCTCACTCATGTCCACTCACACTCAGTTTTTCTATTTCTTCATGAATTATCTTTTACAATAGCAACAAGAAAAACCCAGCTCAGCCATGATTCCTTGGTGAGTCCTCTGTGTTCAGTGCTGATCACCAAATGGAAACACCTGAAAATCCCAGGGCTGGGCTCCTCTCCCAGAGCTGCAGGGTCAGGGCTGGTTTTCATCAGCAGAGGGAGGGCTCTATTTGCATGTCTCTTGCTATATAGCAAGCTCTGGAGTGAGAGGCGTGAGGAGAGAGCGGGACTCAGAGCACGGGACAGTGTCCTGGGGGAGATTCGTGATATTGATTGCATTTGGAAATTGTGGTTTCTTATTGTAACTTTGCTCTGTGATAAAGCCTTAAAACCTATAAAAGTTATAATTTTGTAATTTTTATTTTAAAAGAGTTTTATTGAGGTGCCCCACATATATTTAAAGTTAGCACCAATCATCTTTTATTTTTACGTATGCAGAGAAATCATGGTATGTAGCATCACTGTTATTTCCATGTTACACATGAAAAATTACCAGGAAAAGCACAGGTGGGTTGTACAATGTCCCCAGAGCTCACATTTGGTCAGAGTACACCTGTGTATCTGGGCCTGTGCTTCTCACCACTGGACCCGACTTCTCCCTGAATCAAGCCCAGCACACAGTGGGTGGCTCCTAGTGAGGTTTGCAGAACCTCTTCTTTGTAATGAGAACATGGTGTGATGTGTATGCCCTGCTGTGATTATCTAACAAATATAAAGAAAAGCACGTTTCCTACAGTTTTATTTTCTCGAGTGTCATATATTTCTTATATTGGTGTCCATCTTTCCATCAATCTTTATCTAACAAATTATGCACTTATTGGCAATACTCTTATTGAAGCATTATTGCTTTATAATAAATATTGCATAATTAAAGTGTGTGGTTGAATAAGCATTGAAGCCGAGCATGCTGGTGCACACCTGTGGTCCCAGCTATGTAGGGAAGAGGGAGGAGCATTGCTGCAGACCCAGGGTCTGAGGGTGCAGAGAGCTATGATCTCCCCACTGAGCTCCAACCTGGATGACAAAGCAAGACCATGTCTCCAAAGGAAAACGTGATTTCATATGTGCTCACCTGTGCATCCAATGTAACAATCAAGATACCAATGAACTGCACTTAAAAGCTTCCGTCTGTTCCTCTAATTCCTGCATCTCGGTTGTTTTCCTCTCACCATATTGTCGGTCTTTCATCTTTGTTACTTTAGATCTATTTTTCAAGATTTGGTTAAGGTGAAATCTTGTAGCTTCAATTTCATTTCTGTGGCTTCTTCCTCAGTGTAATTACTCGTGAGTCAGTAATTTGGTTGTGTATAAAAAATGTGTTGATTCTAATGAGGAGCAGGAGTCCAGTTAATGAGTGTACTCCTACTATTTATTTGTAAATCTCCTTAATATTTTTATTTCTAGTTTCTGAATATTACATATAATTTTTTATTCATGGAGACATAGGTTGCCAATAAAACTATGTTATTTTTACAACTGACGTCACTGAGCTGCAAAGTGGCACATTTTCTTCAATACATTAGATTGTTGGTGTTATAGGAGAAACAAACGACCTTACATCTTGCCAAAGTCAGTGACTTGCAGGAACAAACAGGAGGAGAATATGACCTTATCTAGGGCAGAGGCCAGCAAATATCCTATAAGCTAATGCAAGATTAAATCAGACGTATTTACTGGATTACTTAATATTGAGTATAATAAAGGAGTTCTCAGAGGACGTACAACTGAGGGATTCCTCCTGCTACTGAAACCTTTTCTCCCGGGATTGAGGACATGTCACAAAAATCTCTACCCTCTACCTCCTGAGATGCTTCTGTGTGGGAAAGTGGAACAGCAGCTGTGACTGAAATGCATCCAGACCCACCTCCCCGCCACCACTACATTACCAAAGCTTTCGCCTGCAGGGGCAAAGACACTAACACCTCTGTGTTGCTGGCACTGGAGGAACTCATAGAAATGGGCTAGAAGAAAGAAAAGCCTGAAGCTCAGTCCATTCTCTCAGGAATGACAGCCTCATCTCCCATCTCCTCGCATTTCCCCAGGAATAGCAGCCTCGTCTGCTGGGAGGGGGCAGAAAAGAGGCAGCTGAAGACATCAGTGGGAAGACTCAGTGGCTGCTGGAAGAAAATCTGGGAAAAAACAAGGAGATCCTCTACCCGTGAATGGAAGGAAGGTGCATGGATCAGCATCACACCTGCAGGAGGGGCAGGGATACTTGGAAGGACACACCCTGAGCTGGGACTGCGATGTCTGCCTGGAGTATGGCCCCCTCAGAAGGACAGAGAGTGCCCGTTCAGTGCAGCCCTTCCCACCTCACTGACAACTGTCAGGTCCATGTGGCTCTGGCATGACCTGGGGGAATCTGAAAGACAGAGTTTCCCTGGATAGCACAAGAGAAAGGCCCAAAGCCAAGCAGGAAACAAAACTGAGGCGGCACTGGAGGAATCTGAGTGTCTGGTGGCCGCAGAGGAAATGCAGTTCCATTCTGGCAGCCACCGCAGTAATGACTTTCAAATGTAGGCCTGACTAGTTTCACACAACTTTCTACAATAAAGGCCTAGAAAAAGTAGGGTATAACCATCTACAAAAATTATAAAACAATTAGCTGACATCAGGAATCTGATAGAAACATCTGTGGAACGTAAATTTCGAAATAACTTGTGTAAACACTTTGAAACATTTACACTTGATCCTATAGTCTATGTGTGACCTCACAAGATAGTGCCAACATGTGTTTATTTTTGATAACTAACACTTTATTGGTATCGTGCTTGTGAATGTAACACAGACCACAGAGTAGGTTCTATTAGAACTATTGATAAAAATGCCAACTTTGCAGAGTATTTAGAGAGATTTATTCTGAGTCAAACGTGAGGGCCATGCCCTGGGACACAGCCCCAGAAGATCTTGAGAACACATGCCCAAAGTGGTTTCATTGCAGCTTCAATTTAATGTCTTGGAGAGGCTTTAAACATCAACCAATACGTGTGGGTTATGTGTTGATTTGGTCCATAAAGACGGAACAGCTACAAGTGAGGCAGTGTGGGGAGGGGATGACAGCTTCAGGTGAATTAAAATACTTTCTGATTGGCAAGTGATTAAAAGAATTAAGTTTTTATCTAAAGACCTGAAATCAGTAGAAAAAAAGTGTCTAGGTTAAGTTAACAAGTTTTGGAGAACAAGATTCTTATTATGTAGATGAAATCTCTTAGGTGGCCACCCTTAGAGGCAATAAACTGTAAATAATTTCTGTTAAGACCTTTAAAAGACGCTAGACTCTCAGCTAATCTCAGTATAACAAAAAGTCCTGCAAACGAGAGGAGATTCTCTACAGAATGTAAATTTCTCTCACAAAAAGTAACTGTGCAGGGTGATTTAAAAATATGTCAGAGAAATATATTTTAGGTCAAAAGACTGATTCCTTTCAAGGCCTGTTCTCTGTCATGTGAGGCTATTCTTGAGTCAGTTTAGAATTTGGCATGTTACTGCTACAAAGAATCTGTTTTCTGAGCCTTGTGCTTCCATTTTAATGAAAATGCTGGTTAGTTGTGCTTGAATTCCAAAGGGAGGAGCGTATAATGAGGCATTTTTGATCCTCTATTTCTAACATGGCCTGAGCTAGTTTTTCAAGTGTCTCTGGAACTCCTTGGTGATGAGAAAGAGTCCATCCAGTCAACGGGGGTGCTTAGAATTCTACTTGTAGTTTTTAGGACATATATGAGACTTATCCTAGTCAGGGGTATGGGAGAATATTTACTGAGGTAATCACATTGAGGTTGAGACTTGAAAGATGCTAACAGATTCCTCCCTGAAAACCTTTTCTCCAGACACTAGAAGAGCAAATCTTACCAAAAACAAATGTTACTCTTTCTTCTGTGTTCAAAATCACCACCCATTGGGAAAATAATTAAACTTGGGAGACTCAACGTTTCTGACCAGGTGACAGATTATGTAGAACATCACATCAGATGGGACTCTGAAATTAGCCAGATTCCTTTGCACTGGTTTTTAAAAAATGTTTAGTTTATATAGACACACAATAGCTCAAAACCTTTATGTGGTACATGTGATATTTTGATAAAAGAATATTATGTGCAAATCTGGATAACTGGGATATCCTTCATCTCAATCATTGATTATTTCTTTGTGTTAAGAACATTGTAAAGCATATCTTCTAGCTATTTTGAAATATGTAATAAATTATTAACTGCAGTTCTCTACGTGCCATTTTAGCACTCCCACCAGCAGGGGGCGAAAGCTCCTTTTTTTCAACTTCCTCATCACCATTTGGTATTGTCTATGTTGTGTATTTTACCCATTCTATTAGATTAGTAGGCTTTTTTGAATATTAAACATACATTTAATAAATGAAAATGAAGCTGATCCCTTTTTACATTTATTTTTAGATGCAGTTTCCATTCAGGTCTTTGCCCATTTTAAAATTAAATTGTGTAGTTTTGTTGTTGTTCAATTGTAAGATAATTTGTGTATTTGTGATAAAAGTCATTTTTCAAATATGTGATTTGCAAGCAATTCTCCAAATCTGTGGTTTATCTTTTTACTCTCCATTAAGGGTTTATTTTCAAAAGTCTGGGTTAGTTTTTCCATATACGAAAGAGGATGATTGGCCAGGCATGGTGGCTCATGCCTATAATCCCAGCACTTTGGGAGGCTGAGGCAGGTGGATCACCTGAGGTTAGGAATTCGAGACCAGCCTGTCCAACATGGTGAAACCCCATCTCCACTAAAAATAGAAAAATTAGCCATGTGAGGTGCCAGGTGCCTGTAATTTCAGCTACTCGGGAGGCTGAGGCAGGAGAATTGCTGGAACCTAGGAGCCAGAGGTTGCAGTGAGCCAAGATTGTGACATTGCACTCCAGCCCAGGTGACAATAGCGAAACCCTGTCTCAAAAAAAAAAAAAAAAAAAAGAAAGAAAAAAGAAAGAAAGAAAAAAGAAAAGAGGTTAACTTCAATTCTAAATTAATTCTTAGAATTGTTAGAATAATAATGTAGGTTGAGATTATTTCCATATCTGGAATACATATCAGTTTCTGTATAACTGAAATGTTATGCCAAAACAATTGTAGAGTGTCCTGCGTAGACCAGAAATCAAAAGGTGATAGAGTGACATTATATTTGAATAATCTGGAGATATGAAATGTATTTGGTATTCATCTCCTATTTCTCCATGAAGGGAAAACGTATAGACGATATCTCCATGTGAAATGGGACACAAAGATTTTAAGATGATTTTCAAAGAATTCCATGCTAATGATTAGGAAGAATCAATATTGTGAAAATGGCCATACTGCCCAAAGTAATTTAGAGATTCAATGCTATCCCCATCAAGCTACCATTGACCCTCTTCACAGAACTGGAAAAAAAAACTTAAACTTCAATATGAAAACAAAAAAGAACCCACATAGCCAAGACAGTTCTAAGCAAAAAACAACTAAGCTGGAGGCATCATGCTGCCTGACTTCAAACTATACTACAAGGCTACAGTAATCAAAACTGCATGGTATTGGTACCAAAACAGAGATATAGACCAAGGGAACACAACAGAGGCCTCAGAAATAATGCCACACATCTACAGCCATCTGATCTCTGACAAACCTGACAAAAACAAGGAATGGGGAAAGGATTCCCTATTTCATAAACGGTGTTCAGAAAACTGGCGAGCTATATGCAGAAGGCTGAAACTGGATCCTTTCCTTACACCTTATACAAAAATTAACTCCAGATGGATTAGAGATTTAAACATAAGACCTAACACCACAAAAACCCTAGAAGAAAACCTAGATGATACCATTCAGCATATAGGCATGGGCAATAACTTCATGACTAAAACACCAAAAGCAATGGCAACAAAAGTCAAAATAGGCAAATAGGATCTCATTAAACTAAAGGGCTTCCGCACAGCAAAAGCAACTATCATTAGGCTGAACTGGCAACTAACAGAATGTGAAAAAATTTTTTGCAATCTACCCATCTGACAAAGGGCTAATATCCAGAATCTACAAAGAACTTAAACAAATTTACAAGACAAAAAACAAACAACCCCATCGAAAAGTGGGGAAAGGATATGAACAGACACTTCTCAAAAGAAGACATTTATGAAGCCAAGAAACATGAAAAAAAGCTCAGCATCACTGGTCATTAGAGAAATGAAAATCAAAACCACATTGAGATACCATCTTATGCCAGTTGGAATGGTGATCATTAAAAAATCAGGAGACAAAAGATGATGGAGAGGATGTGGAGAAATAGGAACACTTTTACACTGTTGGTGGGAGTGTAAATTAGTTCAGCCATTGTGGATGACAGTGTGATGATTCCCCCAAGGATCTAGAAAGAGAAATACCATTTGACCCAGCAATCCTATTACTGGGTATATACCCAAAGGATTATAAATCATTCTATTATAAAGACACATTCACATCTATGTTTATTGTGGCACTGTTCACAATAGCTAAGACTTGGAATCAACCCAAATGCCCATCAATGACAGACTGGATAAAGAAAATGTGTCACATATACACCATGGAATACTATACATCCATGTCCTTTGCAGGGACATAGATAAAGCTGGAAACCATCATTCTCAGCAAACTGACACAGAACAGAAAACCAAACACCACATGTTCTTACTATAATTGGGTGTTGAACAATGAGAACACATGGACACAGGAAGGGGAACATCACACACTGGCGCCTGTCAGGGGTTTGGGGGTTAAGAGAGAGATAGCAGGGTGTGAGGGGGATAGGGGGAGGGATAGCATGAGGAGAAATACCTAATGAAGATGACGGGGTGATGGATGCAGCAAACCACTATGGCGCGTGTACCCCTATGTAACAAACCTGCACGTTCTGCACATGTACCCCAGAACTTAAAGTTCTGAGGCTTAGCACCTAGGTGATAAAAGAATCTGCAACAATTTCCTGTGACACAATTTTATCTACATACAAAATCTGCACATGTACCCACAAACCTAAAATAAAAAGTTGCTAACTGAGCTGATGTCCCGACACAGGGCTGTGGGGGGGTGCTGGCTGCTGGTGGTCGCTGTCACCCCCAGGGTTTGTTGTTTTGGCCACTGTTTTATCCATGAGGGACACCGAGCTTTAATGCTCTACATGTAGGCCAGTTTCTTAATGTCAGATGAGGGGGAGAAGCACAGAACACAGAAGACAGGAAAATCGAAGATCTCACTCTCACAACCACATTCCACTGAAGAGAATTTGTCACTGAGAGACCCAGGGATACGCAGGGAGTAGAGAGGAGTTTGGGAATATTATCCATGAAAGAACAGATTATTCCTCGTCGACCTCCTCATGGAAGGAAGATTTAAATGTTTGTTCACAGATATGGTGGCTTATGTCAGGCTCCCCCACAGGTTACAGAAATAGTTTCCATTAACAAATGCCATACTTCATTTAGAATTGATTGCTTTTTTATAATTTATATTCCCCCTTTAGGCAGCACCACAGAAGAATGTTCTCAGAGTACTTCGTGATCCTGTATGGGTTCCTGGTGTAGGTCCTGGGGGAAAAGCCTGCATCGGGGAGGGAGCCCTCCTCAGGTGCAGCCCTGAGGCTGTCACGTCACCTCACCCACCACTGCCCATCATTCACCTCCTGAATACGTAAGAGTTACTCTTTGTGAAACGTGGTATTTGGCAGTGTCTTTCCCAGGTAAGACAATACTTACATTCTGTTTATCCCTGCAGGCGCCTGTCCCTTTCTGGAGCACAGGTTGCAGTTGAGTGTGTGGTAGTGGATAATTAGTGGGAGGAGGCTTGTGTGCATCTTGTCATCTTCCAGAGTGCACCCCTCATGGGGTTGACACTGACAAGCAGGCAGATGGGCTTGCTCACCTGGAGGATGACAGGCATTTTTGTAACCTGCGACTCCAGTGAGGCTCTCCTGCTGCAAGATCAATCAGGCTGAAGCCTCTGGCTAAAGTGCAGCCAGCAAGGAAGGGGTCCAGTGCCCAACCCTGAGGACTCTTTCCAGGTGCCAAACCACTTCGTAAGGGAAGCTTTGTTCCTGCCTGGTTCCCATGCATGTGTTTGCATTTTCTGCAAAAGGGGCTTTATCCAGGAACACCCCCCAAGGGCTTATAGTGTTTGGAATTCAACTGAAGGGAATTATTCACAAAATCTCTCATGACCAAAGTCTCCACTGCTCATTAAATGACATTAATTATGGGATTTACTAGAAGCTGCTGGCCTTTCAGTTGCACAGACCTGCCTCTACACCATTGGTCCCTAACATTTTCGGCACCAGGGGAACAGTTTCATGGAAGACAATTTTTCCATGGATGATGGTGGTGGGTGGTTACGGGATGAATCTGTTTCACCTGCATTCATCAGGCATTAAATTCTGGTAGGGAGTGCTCAGCCTCGATCCCTTGTATGAGCAGTTCACAGTATAATTCATCTTCTCAGAGAATCTAATTCACAGCTGATCTGACAGCAGGCGGAGCTCAGCCAGTGATGCTCCCACAGGCCCCCACTCACCTCCTGCTGTGCGGCCCAGTCCCTAACACACTGCACACCTTAAAGGGTCCACAGCCGGGGGAGTTGGGGAACCCTACTGTAAATGCTTGGAGACTTTACCCTCCAGGAAGGGACATCAAAAACCAGGAGAAAGAGGATCCCCCAAGTCAATGTGCATTTCTTGGACCCTTGAGGAAAGAGTGTGAAAGGGAATGTCCCGCCCACTTTCCCTCTGCCTGGCATCATTCCCAGTAACCCAGTTGAAGAATCTGGGGTGCTTCAAGATAATTGGGGCTTGTTGTACCAGGGAGCACCAGAAAAGGAAACACCCAATGTGTCTGTGCAGATTCATCCACTGTAACTGCTTTATGATTCTGGAGCAGGGTGTTGATAGCAGGGGAAGGCTGAGCACGTGTGGGTCAGGAGTACACGGGACGCTGTAACTGCTTTATGACTCTGGAGCAGGGTGTTGATAGCAGGGAAGGCTGAGCACGTGTGGGTCAGGAGTACACTGGGAACTTTGTTTCTTCTCCTCAGATCTGTGTGATCCTCAAACTGCTTTAAAATGAATTCAATGTAAAAGGAGGGGCTAAGTCATTTTGGGAAAATCTGGTCACATCTTATAAATTATATTTAGTCTTACCTTGTGATTAAGCAATCCTGTTCCTAATGATTTATACATCAGATTTTAAAACCTATGCCCCACAAAGCCTCCAGGGGAATGTTTGCTTCAGCTTGATTAAGTGCTGCCTTTCCCACTGTGAGTGTTACTTACAGGGTGACAGTTGAAATAACGTTTGCTATATAATTAGAACATACACATCTTTCTATTGCTTCTTTCCCTCAGTTACTTAACTCATTTTCTAAACATGTTTAAACCTCATAAGTCCTGTCATCTCCTCAGCCCCAGCACAGCTGCTTCTCCCTCAGGGTTTCTGACACTCTCAGGATGTGGGTTTTCACACTGTGTCTCTCGCACAGTAATACACGGCCGTGTCCTCAGATCTCAGGCTGCTCAGCTCCAGGTAGGCTGTGCTCGTGGATGTGTCTGCAGGTCATGGTGACTCTGCCCTGGAACTTCTGTGCATAGTTTGTATTATCATATTCAGGATCAAATTCGCCCATCCACTCAAAGCCCTTTTCCAGGAGGCTGTCACACCCAGTGCATGTAGTAGCTAGTAAAGGTGAATCCAGAAGCCTTGCAGGAGACCTTCACGGAGGCCCCAGGCTTCTTCACCTCAGCCCCAGACTGTACCAGCTGCACCTGGGAGTGGGCACCTGTGGAGAGGACACAGGAGTGGATGAGATCTCACCTGGACTGGACCCAGTCCCCACATCAGCCCTGGAACTGAGGACTCTCTTACCTGTAGCTGCTGCCACCAAGAGGAGGATCCTCCAGGTCCAGTCCATGGTGAGGTGCTCTGCTCTGGGATTTCTGTAGGGGAGGGATGTGGTTGTTGTGTGATGCTCTCTGGGCAAGGACAGATCTGTATTAACCTCAGTAGACACCAGTGAATTTGCATATTCATGAGGCAGGTATTTCATAACTCAAGCCACCCCCACCCTGAGGAAGAAGAGAGGTGACACCTGGACCACGCCACAGTGGGATGCTGAGCTCCCTGCCCTGAACTTCATTTAGTGATAATTGTCCTCTGGCATGCTTAGAAGTCCATGAAGCCAGAACTCCTCTCACAGAAACCCAGAGTCTCACAGGACACTGTCCTCAATGTGATTCCTTGTTCCTATGGCACACTGATACCCTGAGCTTTTCCTGGGCCTTCCCCTCTGCACATCTAACTTCTGGGATGAGTGTGTCTCCCGATAGTAACAATCATTGAATTAATAAAACCACCCTCAATTTCTAACTATAATTACCTTTGAGAGGCCTAGACATTCCTCCTTTTAAGTGTGGTTTGCATTAAATTATTAGGTTAGGTATAGGCTGCATACACAAGAGAATACCTAAAGACGGATCAGTACTTACTAAATTCTTATTGAAATTTTATGTCATTACTGCTTTGGAAGAAGGAATATTTAATCCCAGAGGGAAAAAAACCCCTCCGGATCCTTCTGTGTACCTGCTCCAGGGCTGAGTCCTCGGCTGGGTGTGTCCTGAGTGCCCCCTGCAGCTCAGCTCCTGCCCTGCAGGGAAGTTCCTGTGTGGGTTCACCTAGAATTCTCCTCCCAGCGTCTCAAGCCCAGTATGAAGCGGCTGTGCCCTGGCTCAGAATGCTCCTTCTGTAACAACAATTGCTTCTCACACCGCATCTTAAAATAGGAAATCCACTTTAGAAAACCCAACATAATCTACAGGGTCACCTTAGCACAGCAAGCAAAGAATTCAATTTCCAGAAAATATACTGCTCCCCTGCCCAACACATCACCTCCTCACCAATATGATTAATCTGGATTAAAGAGAAAAGTGTGGCAATGCACAGACCCTGCCTGAGGACTAGAACTTAGGGAAACAGCTTTGCTGGAGCTCCAGATGCACCGATATGGTCCAGACATATGGCGAGTCCAGAAACTGATGTGGATTTTGGGGGCACCCACTTATTTTTTTTTTTTTAGGATTCTTTGGTTGAAAATCACATCAGATTTTAACTTTAATCAGGGACCCTATGTTTCAAAGTCCACCTCACACACACCCACAGTGGCATATTTGCACAGTAACGAGCCTCAAATTTTCCCTCCTTTCAAGTGTGCTGCCAATGAAAGGTGCTTCTGGCCGGGCGCGGTGGCTCACGCCTGTAATCCCAGTACTTTGGGAGGCCGAGGCGGGCGGATCACGACGTCAGGAGTTCGCGACCATCCTGGCTAACACGGTGAAACCCCGTTTCTACTAAAAATACAAAAATTAGCTAGGGGTGGAGGTGTGTGCTTGTAGTCCCAGGTACTCAGGAGGCTGAGGCAGGAGAATTTCTTGAACTCGGGATGCAGAGGTTGCAGTGGGCTGAGATCGCACCGCTGCACTCAAGCCTGGGTGACAGAGCGAGACTCCGTTTAAAAAAAAAAAAAGTGCTTCCAAAACTGAGCTTAGTCCTGGTTATATTTGTGGCTGTCCTTGTTGTTTTGTTTTTCCAAACAGAGCTAAGGCAAGCTCAGTACTACTGGAGATTTGGAGAGTGTCTTCACCTCATTTTTGCCCCTTCTCACCCGGGAACCCTGCAGATGCCCCATGAGAGGTACATCTAAGGCCACTGAGGGAGGTACCGTGACCTTGGTCCTGAAGCTGTTGGTCTCAGAGGCTTTAAATCCCTTCACTGTCCTTGACTTGTTGTCTCCTGCTGCCTTTGGTTCCCTAAATTCTAGTCCTCAGAGTCTTCATTGCCACACGTTTCTCTTTAATCCAGATTAATCGCATTGGTGAGGAGGTGA
>JAZHEH010001370.1:0-253875 GCA_036589455.1 Ateles fusciceps
TGGTTTTGTCTAGGTTTTCTTCTAAGGTTTTTATGACGATAGGTCTTATGTTTAAGTCTTTTAATCTATCTGGAGTTATTTTTAGTGTAAGATGTCAGGAAGGGGTCCAGTTTCTGCTTTCTGCACATGGCTAACCAGTTTTCCCAACACCATTTATTAAACAGGGGAATCCTTTCCCCCATTGCTTGTTTTTGTCTGGTTTGTCAAGGATCGGATGGTTGTAGATGTGTTGTATTGCCTATGAGGCCTCTGTTCTGTTCCATTGGTCTATATCTCTGTTTTGGTACCAGTACCATGCTGTTTTGATTACTGTAGACTTGTAGTATAGTTTGAAGTCAGGTAGCGTGACGCCTCCAGCTTTGTTCTTTTTGCTTAGAATTGACTTGGCTATACAGGCTCTCTTTTAGTTCCATGTGAAGTTTAAGGTGGTTTTTCCAGTTCTGTGAAGAGAGTCATAGGGAGCTTGATGGGGATAGTGTTGAATCTATAAATTACTTTGGGCAGTATGGCCATTTTCACAATATTGATTCTTCCTAGCCATGAGCATGGAATATTTTTCCATCTGTTTGTGTCCTCTCTTATTTCATTGAGCAGTGGTTTGTAGCTCTCCTTGAAGAGATCCTTTACATTCTTTGTTAGTTGTATTCCTAGGTATTTTATTCTCTTTGTAGCAATTATGAATAGCAGTTCATTCTTGATTTGGCTCTCTTTAAGTCTGCTATTGATGTATAGGAATGCTTGTGATTTCTGCACATTGATTTTGTATGCTGAGGCTTTACTGAAGTTGCTATCAATTTCAGGAGATTTTAGGCTCAGACGATGGGGTCTTCTAAATCTACAATCATGTCACCTGCAAATAGAGACAATTTGACTTCCTCCTTTCCTAATTGAATACTATTTATTTCTTTTTCTTGCCTGATTGCTCTGGCTAGAAATTCCAATACTATATTAAATAGGAGTGGTGAGAGAGGGCATCCTTGCCTAGTGCCAGATCTCAAAGGGAATGCTTCCAGTTTTTGCTCATTCAGTATGATATTGGCTGTGGGTTTGTTGTAAATAGCTTTCATTATTTTGAGATACATTCCGTGGATACATAGTTTATTGAGAGTTTTTAGCATAAAGTGCAGTTGGGTTTCGTCAAAGGCCTTCTCTGCATCTATTGAGATAATCATGCGATTTTTGTCTTTGGTTCTGTTTGTGTGGTGAATTACATTCATAGACTTGTGTATGTTGAACCAGCCTTGCATCTCCGGGATCAAGGCTACTTGATTGTGATGGATAGCTTTTTGATGTGCTGTTACAATCAGGTTGTCAGTATTTTATTGAAGATTTTTGCATCTATGTTCATCATGGATATTGTCCTAAAGTTTTCTTTTTTATATTGAGTTTCTGCTGGGTTTTGGTATCAAGATGATGTTGGTCTTGTAAAATAATTTCGGATGGATTCCCTCTCTTTGGATTGTTTGGAATAGTTTCAGAAGGAGTGGTAACAGCTCCTGTTTGTATGTCTGGTAGAATTCTGCTGTGAACCCATCTGGACCTGGGTTTTTTTGGTTGGTAGGCTATTAATTTGCTGCCTCAACTTCATCCCTTTTTATTGGTCTATTCAGGGCTTTGACTTCTTCCTGATTTGGACTTGGGAGGGTGCAGGTATCATTACCAAATTTTCCAGGTTTACTGGTTTATGTGTATAGAGCTGTTTGCAGTAATCTCTGATGGTGGTTTGTATTTCTGTGGAATCTGTGGTTATATCCCCTTTATTATTTTTTATTGCATCTATTTGATTCTTCTCTCTTTCTTTCTTATTGATCTGGCTAGTGGTCTGTCTATTTTGTTGATCTTTTCAAAAAGCCAGCTCCTGGATTTATTAATTTTAAGAAGGGTTTTTTGTGTCTCTATCTCCTTCAGTTCTGCTCTGATCTTAGTTATTTCTTGTCTTCTGCTAGCTTTTGAGTTTTTTAAATCTTGCTCCTATAGCTCTTTCAATTTTGATGATAGGGTGTCAATTTTAGATCTTTCCTTGCTTCTCATGTGGGCATTTATTGCTATAAATTTTCCTCTAGAGACTGCTTTAAGTGTCTCCAGAGATTCTGGTACCTTGTGTCTTCGTTCTTGTTGGTTTCAAAGAACATCTTTATTTCTGCCTTCATTTCATTATTTATCCAGTCAATGTTCAAGAGCCAGTTGTTCAGTTTTCATTAAGCTGTTGTGGTTCTGAGTTAGTTTCTTAATCCTGAGTTCTAATTTGATTGCACTGTGGTCTGAGAGACTGTTTGTTGTGATTTCCATTCTTTTGCATTTGCAAAAAAAAGATCATTAAGAACTTCCTTTATGTATCTGGGTGCTCCTGTATTGGGCGTGTATATATTTAGGATCGTTAGCTCTTCTTGTTGCATTGATCCTTTTACGATTATGTAATGCCTTTCTTAGTCTCTTTTGATCTTTGTTTGTTTAAAGTCTATTCTACCAAAGACTAGGATTGCCACTCCTGCTTTTTTTTTGCTCTCCATTTTCTTGGTAAATCTTCCTCCATCCACTTATTTTGAGCCTATGTGTATCCTTGCTCTTGAGATGGGTTTCCTGGATATAGCACGCTGATGGGTTTTGACTTTTATGCAATTTGCCAGTGTATGTCTTTTGATTGGGGCATTTAGCTCATTTATATTTAAGGTTAATATTGTTATGTGTGAATTTGATCCTGCCATTTTGATACTAACTGGTTGTTTTGCCCATTAGTTGACACAGTTTCCTCATTGTGTCAATGATCTTTACCATTTGGTATGTTTTTGGAATGGCTGGTACTGGTTGTTCCTTTTCCATGTTACTGCTTCTTTCAGGAGCTCTTGTAAGGCAGGTCTGGTGGTTACAAAATCTCTGAGCAATTGCTTGTTCATAAAGGATTTTCTTTCTCCTTCACTTATGAAGCTTAGTTTTGCTGGATATGAAATTCTAGGTTGAAAGGTCCTTTCTTTAAGGATGTTGAATATTAGCCCCACTCTCTTCTGGCTTGTAGGGTTTCTGCCAAGATATCTGCTGTGAGTCTGATGGGCTTCCCTTTGTGGGTCACCTAACCTTTCTCTCTGGTTGCCCTTATCATTTTTTCCTTCATTTCAACCCTAGTGAATCTGAAAATGATGTGCTCTTCTTGAGGAATATCTTGTGGTGTTCTCTGTATTTCCTGGACTTGAATGTTGGCCTGGCTTGCTAGGTTGGGGAAGTTCTCCTGGATAATATCCTGAAGAGTGTTTTCCACTTGGTTTCATTCTCTCCATCACATTCAGGTATACCTATCAAACGTAGATTAGGTCTTTTCACATAAGCCCATATTTCTTGGATGCTTTGTTCATTCCTTTTTACTCTTTTTTCTCTAATCTTGCCTTCTCTTTTTTATTTCATTGAGTTGATCTTCAATCTCTCATATCCTTTCGTCTGCTTGGTCAATTTGGCTATTGAAACTTGTGTATGCTTTGTGAAGTCTTGTGCTGTGTTTTTCAGCTTCATCAAGTCATTTATATTCTTCTCTAAGCTGTTTTTTCTCGTTAGCATTTCATCAAACCTTTTTCATGGTTGTTAGTTTCTTTGCACTGGGTTAAAACATGTTCTTTTAGCTCAGAAAAGTTTGTTATTACTCACTTTCTGACGTCGATTTCTGTCAATTCATCACACTCATTCTCCATCCAGCCTTGTTCCCTTGCTGGTGAGGAGTTGCAATTCCTTGGAGGAGGAGAGGCATTCTGGTTTGGGCATTGGTTGAGTTTGTTCTGCTTTTTCTTTCTGCTCTAACAGGAAAACACTGATTTCAATGCCTCAAAACTGCTGTGTTCTTCTTCCCTAGCACCCACAGACCCATAGACACTCTTATCACCATTCCACCATTGCTGGGCACTAGAGGGAATTTGTTAGCAATTCAAGACTGTATGTTTTTTTTTTTTCTTTTCACTTTCTTCAGTGCCTCTTTCTGTGATATTAGTTAAAGACAGGTACTGTGAAAACTAACCTAATTTTCAGTTCTTATGAAGGTTTTTTGTTTGTTTGTTTTTTCTGTGTAGGTAGTTTTTAAATTGATCTTATTGTAGGGAGGATGGTCAGTGGAGCCTTTTATTCTGCCATCGCATTCAGGAGAGTCCTTTGGCTCTCTCTTTGCCTTTCTTTATGCTGCTGTTAAATAACCAAATGTTTTATTCATATTTGTAAGAACCATAAGAAAAATCTGTGACAGCAAATTTGATAAGGCTTTAATTAATGGTTATTTGAGAAAAGTATGAGTAGTATCACATTGGGTGCCCAGTGGAAGGGGGTCCTCTTAATTACAGCATTTCTCATGACCAAGGTAATGACCATATTCAGTGGGTGAATATTCATGTGATCATAATTTCTGTCCCCCATGGCTTGCATATGAAGCATATTAGATGTTTCATCTGGGATGGTCCACTTGACATTTATAGGTGGAGTTGGACAGTCCTCCTTTGCAAGGTAAATCGATCTTATAATGGCTTCTATCCAGTTCACTAGGCTGGCTGTCTTCTAGAAATGCCCATCTTTGTATCTAAATTACGTATAGCCACCTATGATTTGTTTAATAGTTATCTGTGTTTCCTGCATCAAATAAAACCTATTTTATCCACTCTGCACCATTTAAAACCAAATACACTACCTCCAAACAATTTACTTCTACAATCCCTTTTAGTACAAGTTCCTCAGGAAGCTGATACTAGTCTAAAAATGAAAAAAAAAAAACAAAAACAAAAAAATACTCCTATTCCTTCTGGTTTCAATAATTATTTGGTTTTGTTATTCTCTCATGCTGACTACCTTCTTTGTAAGCACATGTCTAAGGGGTACATTTTTGTTGCCCTAGTATAATATTCCTCTCTGTGGGTAGCTTTGAGGCTAGTAATTTGCAATCAGACAGACACACTTCTGAGCTTTGTTAATTCAAACCCAACCTGGCACTCTCTTTTATTTTAATTTTAGCCATTATAGATAATAATAACTAAGGGATTTAATGTTTTGCTTTTCCTTATTTGCATTTTTTATGCATCTAATGGAACGATTTCCCTGGAGTTGGATTTTTCTTCTGAATTCCACTGGTATTCGATGATTTTTGTTGTGAAAATGTTTTACAAAATTAGAGAACTATAAGTAAATGAAAAATATCAACTGAAATATGAGTAAAAAAATGAGGTACAATAAATACTTCAATGTCACAACAGGGAGAAAAATGAGTGGAAAATTAAAATGGAGGACAAGTAATTTGAAAATAAAATAAAAGGACTGTGTCTTACGGAATTTTTAATAAAAGAATTTAACGAAATAGGAGACACAAAATAATTGAAAATAAGACATGTTTAGACCTTTTAAATAACTAATAAAATATGTTCATCAAATATCAACCAAGAAAACACAACAAATGTACATGTCTGAAAGCATCATAATAAATGAAAAGTTTAACACCAATATAAAGAAAATAATTTAAAATCATTAAAGCATAAAATGCAAATTAACTACAGAGCAACAACAGATTTTCATCCCATTTATCACTATCTTCATAGAATTAATAAGCCAAAAGATATTATGTTTAAAATTTTTAGTTAAAACCCCTGTCCAATGGGAATTGCATACCCACCTAAAATAGTTTTCATGATTGAGGACAAAATGTAAATTAATACAAGTAATATTAACCACATTTACTTCAATTATTTACATCTTTAAGAAATATACTTATAGCATTTTAAATAAAATACTGTTTCTTACTTAAAAAATAAATAAATTCCACTGGTATCTTTTACTTTTAGTAACTGAATGGATCCCAGTTGCAGTTCCATACCATAGGTGAAAATATGCCTGCACTGGAATAAAAAGTTTCTCATTCCCTACCATTTTGTTTTCTCCTTGTGTCCACTTAGTTTTATCTATGTCATATTTCTTTCATTTTGAAGCCAACTTTAAATAGTCTCTAAACTTGTCAAAATCACTTTACCTTTTTGTCAGGCCTCCATGTGCAAGCTCGGACCCAAAAAGTCTAAAGTCCTACCTGCCTCGGCTGATCACCCCCTATGCCCTGCCTGCGTTTGCTATTATCCCTGATCACCCTGCAGAGCTTCCCCGGGACATAAGCTTCCCCCTCACCCCACCCTGCCATCTTAACTGTTGTTATGATAATGTGAATACTCCTCACCCCACCCTACCATCTTAACTACTCTATCCCACCAGCCATTATAACTGAACTTATGGTAATGTATACTTCTTGCCCCTATGGCCACCACTGTAGCTAATCTTACTCTGTAACTTTCCACTGCCCACCCCAAACTTATAAAACCAACCCCTATCCCACTACGATTTGCTAACACTCTTTTGGCCTTAGCCCACCTGCACCCAGGTGAATAAACAGCCATGTTGCTCACACAAAGCCTGTCTGGGGGGGTCTCTTCATTCAAAGAGTGAGTTTTTAACACTTTTGTACAAACCACAACCTCTTGTTTTTTATAATCTTTACTAAAAATGCATCTTTCTTTGTACACTCTGTATGTAGAATTTTTTCTCTTATAAATGGTAGTTTTAATTACATATATTAACTACTGTTCTCTTAGTAGGCTGACATCCCAGTGAGTATAAAACCTAGGATTACTTAACACAATTATGAATAAGATTTTAAATTACCAAAGAGAATTTTGAAACTGGTTTTATTTACCAAAGATTACTAAAGTCTCATAAACTAAAAGGCATTTGAGCTAGCATCTATTTTCTAATAAAATATTGGTTTAAGTGCTTACTTTTCTTCAAGCCAATGAATTAGATCTACTTTGTATAGTTTGTTAGCGAAACATCATTTGAACATGACACATATACCTATAAAGACAAATAGAAACACAGAAGTAGATTTTATAGATTTATAAGATTTTTTATTTGCCGGGTTTCAGAAAGTTTCTCTACACTTTAGGCTATAAATCTTTCAGTTACTGGTTTCACATCCTAAACAATTGTTAGCTAGGCAAATCTAAATTTACATCTCAAATGTAAATTTATTTACATGACTCTTAAGTAAAGCAGAAAAATGTACATCTCAAAGAGACAGAATTCAAAAGTACACAAAGACAAGGTTTGTTATGTAAATTTTATGCCATTATCTTCCCTGTAGTTAATATACCTAGTCGTTTAGGGGCAGAGATAGTGATGCATTTAAAAATGGAGATTTCTTTTGAATATATAAATTTATTTCAAAAAAAGTTTCAAAGACTGTTTTAGTTTGACAGGTTGTCTTTTCAACTTAGCTTATTTCTTAATTAGATTATGGGCTTTAGGATAGAGCCCTTTAAGCAACAATGTCAATAAAGCATACAGTTTTTTAGGATTCAAACCATACTTTTCTTATCTAAATATGAAAAAGAGATGAGTAACCCCCTATAGGAATAACCATTTCCTGTAAATTTTCCTTAGCTATCCCACCCCTGTTGCTCTCAGCTGACTCATTAGCCATTACACAGACCAAAGTCAAGTCCTCTCACAGTACAAAATAATATCTGGCACCCCACAAAAGTCAAAGAGATCAGGTAATGCAATATAGTAGTGAGCAGAATTTTAGACCTAAGTGGAATCTGTCTGTTTACAACTCTTGGGATTTCATTAGAAAAAGACCAAGGTTCCTCTCAAAAGCAAGAATTTATGATGCTCTTTCTGTTTTCTCCAAGGGATTCCAGGTTATCAAAAATTCTTTTTTTTATATTTTTTTTGTGGTATTCAGAGGAAGCAGGGACAGATAGAGAGCAATTGGAGAAACAAGATTCAGTTGACTGTGAAAAACATTCAGAAAACAGGATTCAAAAAGAGAAAAAGCATAAAGGCCTTAAAAATACAGTTATAGCTTAAATATCAGCTTTTAGTTTAAGCCAACTTCTAAACATAGAGGTTTTTTTGAAAGAAAAAATACTTTCCAATTTCTAATTCCATGATGTTAGCTGTGACAAACAGCTGATATGTGTAGCCTTTAAACTTCCTTAGCAAAAGTAATCTTCCAGGTGAAACCAATAAGCCTTAACCAAGGTTAGTGTTAGTGGTGGCAAATCCATACAAGTTTGTAGCAACTTGATTCTTGCCTTCTCAGAGGAAAGAATTACTCCAAGGGGTATAAGGCAAAGTCAGAAACCAAGAAAGTTTTAGGGTAGAATTGAAAGTTTATTAAAAAATATTAGAGCAGAAACTAAAAGAAGTTAAGGAAAGTTTTAGAGCAGAATTGAAAGTTTATTAAAATGTATTAGAGCAGAAACTAAAAGAAGTCACGTACACATAGAAGAGGCCCAAGCAGCTGACTTGAGAGATCCAAGTGTGCCATTTTGTCTTTGACTTGGTGTTCTTATACATTGGCATTGTTCTGAGGTTTGCATCTCTTCTGTCTAGATTTTTTCTTGGGGTGAGCTATCCCTATGCACAGTGGCCTGCCAGCATGTGGAAGGAGCCACAGGCACTGTACGTTTACTGAAGTTGTACACATGCTCTTTACCAGTCATACGGTCATATACCAATTAAATTCTGCCATTTTGCCTCTTAGAGTGCATCCTTGAGTACACTCACCCAAATCTTCAGATATCAGGAAGCAGCTAATCACCAGCTTCAGGTGTTTTTGATCTATTTCAAGACTGCCCTTCCCTGGCATGGGGCTACAACCAATTATTATATTAGAAAGACTGTTTAACAACCATCTGACCATCACCTGATGGTTGCCTGACATTCCTTGAGTCAGGGGCTCTCCTGCCCTGCTCATGTCAGCCTAAGTATCTACTCTAGCATTTCTCCCTTCAACAGTCCAAGACCCAATTCTTTGGGAAAATAGACAAAGGTACGTCTTCTGTAACTACTTCCTGCGGATGGAGGGGTGATGTTGGTTGTTCCATGGGTTTTGGCGTTTTGCTAGCTGTCAGAGCAGGGTAGCTCATGGGCTAGTGAAAGTGGTATTCAGCCAATTCCAAGGAAGACGGGCAGAATTTTGCCTCTTTTAGGCCCCACTGATGGGCAGTCTAGGAGTCATCTGTAGAAGGGTGACTTTTGAACATTGCAATGACAGTATCCCTCACTGAGGATTATCTAGAGCCTGATGGCCTGAAGGTGAGAGGAGACAAAACAGGTTATTAGATTTAGAAGACATGGGCCAAAAAGGAGCAAAAGTAGAAAACTAACAAGTGGGACCAAAAAGAGAAGAACTCAGGAAAACCATTTCCACATTTCTTTTCAATCTAACCAATGCTGAGAGGCTTGTTCTTATAAACGGGAGGTTTGATTCAGGAGTTGTCTGATGTTGTTTTGTATCAGTGATTTTGGAGGACTACAGCTGCTAAAGAGTCAATGTGCTCCTGCATGTTTGTTAAGGTTTTAGCCCTGACATCAATGTTGTTGGGTATTTCTTTTTGAGAGTTGGCTATAGGTCAAGGAGGCTTTTGTGTTTAAGCAATTCTGGTTGCCATGCTGGCTATAATGCTGAGTCCCACGAGAAGGGGAATTAATTGGATAGCTGTCTTTACCTTGGCCAAGATGAAATGCCCATAGATTGGTAGTGAAAGACAAAGATGGCCAGGGACTAGAAAGATGTCCAATAATACATAGCCTATAGTATCCAAGTTTCAGTCCAGTTAGTGGGGGAGAATTTGATGAATTGATTGGCCACAAATATAGAAGGTTCCTTGGGTTTTAAGACAAGTAGAGATGTCAAAATACAATAAGGGGGTGAGGACAGCTCCAAACAATCCTTAGGCTGCCGAAATACCCAGGCAGCTGGTGGCTATAGTCATTCCTGCCAAGACTTGGATGCATGGGGTTTGGCTCTGGTCAGCATAATGAGTTAGGCTAGTTGGGCTGAGGTCCCTGGAAACAGGGCTTTAGCCTTTATAACTTGGTGAAGGGATACTATAGCATTCCCTGCATATATAGTTTCATTCCTGACAAAGCTACTACCATCAGAAAACAGTATTTTATTTAGATTATCTAGGAACTGATTTTTAAAGTCTTCATGGCTGGCATAAATATGGTTAAGTATCTCACAACATAAATGTGTTCAGTTATCCACTTCTGGTAGTGGCAGTAAGGAGGCAGAGTTAAGGGTGGAACACAACTCAACTGTTAAATGTGGATTTTCTAACAATAAGACTTGGCACTTCAGCAGTCTGTTGTCACTGGGACGTTGTGGTTCTTTTATGTCCAGTAAGGGGTCTATTTGGTGAGATGTCAGGAGTCAAACTGACTGTCTCATGCTGATTTTGAGGGCTCTTAGACTAGGAAAGCTGCTGCAGCCACTATGCTGAGGCAATGTGGCTACCCTTGTGTTGAGTCTAGTTTCTTTGAAAAGTAACCTACAGGATGTTTAATTGGCCCCATGGTGTAAGGTAGAACTTGTAGAGTTACATCTTTCCTTTCAGTGATGAAAAGGTAAAATGGTTACATTAGTATGGATAGCCCAAGGGCTGGGGCTTGTGAGAGGGTAATTTTTAGCTGCTTAAAGGCTTGCTCCTGATCATTTTCCCAGAGAAGTGGGTCCCTATTTATCGTTTCTTTTAGAGCCTGATATAAGGACTTAACAATTCCACCATATTCCCATATCCAAAGACTGCAATATCTTGCAATCCACAAAAAAGTCTGAAGTAGCTTTTGGGTGGTTGGGATACGTATTCTAAGGATGACCTATATCCATTGTAGAGAGAGCTTACGTTTTCTGGGAGGTCAAGATTATCTCCAAGAATTGGACCTCTTGTCTTAGTAGTTGTGCCTTGGCCTTGGATACTTGTATCCTCTGTCTGTGAGGAAACTTAATGTCTGGACTACATGTTGGATTCCCGCTCTCTTGTTTGGGAGCAGATTAACAGGTCATCCATGTACTGTAGGAGATACCCTCCCCTCTCAAATGTTGGCAAATCTCTAGCCAAGCCATGCCCAAACAAATGGGGACTATCTCTGAAATTTTGCGGAAGCACCGTTCAGGTGAGCAGTTGAACCCTTCCTTTTTAATTCTCCCACTCAAACGCAAACAGAAATTAGGAAGATGGGTCTGGGGGATACAAAAGAAAGCAGCTTTGAGGTCTAAAACTGAAAACCACTGAGCATCTAGAAATACTTCTAGAATTACATTTGAGTTAGAAATCATTGAGTGTATTGGAACTATGACCTCATTTATAATTTGCAAGTCCCTGGACTAGCCTGTATTCTCCATTGCTTTTTTTTTTTAACAGGTAAAATAGCAGTGTTTTAGGGAGAGATACAGGATATTAATAATCCATGGTTCAGAAATTTTTAAATCAAGGGCCAAAGTCCCTTTTTGACCTCTGGCCAAAGAGGAAACTACCTTCTACAAGAATAGCTAGAAGGATACTGGAGCTAAATTAATATAGGCATTGCGAATATGACTTTTCATAGTATTCCTGAGACCCAGACCTCCGGATTAATGAAAAGATATGTGGGAAGTTTATCCTGGTATATAGTTTTCTTGAGGCATACAATGGCATTTGGAAAAGGAGGTGTTGGTCCAGGAAGAAAGGTTAACTGAACCTCTAGTTTAATCGAAATGTCCCTACCAAAAAGGGACATATGATATTCTACCATCACTAAAAATTAGTGAGAAAAGATAATTTTCCCCTGTAGGCAGCACAGAGGAGGAGTAAACCTTTGGGTTATGAATGTCCCATTTATTTTCATCACCTGGCAGGATTTGGAGAGTAATTGCCCCAGCAGAAAGGTAAGCATTGAACAGACCACTTCCATCTCCAAAGCAAAACTTATAATCTTACCTGCCATGTCCAAAGCAACCCTAGACTCCATCCTTTTAATAGTGATATTTGATCTGGAAGAAAGCCAGAAAATAGGGCCCCTTCAGCTCAAGGCCATCAGGGATTGGGATTTTGGCCTTGGGGCCCTTCTGCCCTCAAGGAAGTCCTGTTTCGATTAGCCAGGCTTATGGAAGAGAAGGCAAGCCACCTGTCCCATTAGGGCAATTTGTCTGCCAGTGGCCTGTTTTCCCACATTGATAGTAGTTACCTGAGAGGGTATCCTGAGGGCAATCTGTAGGGGGCTAGTGAACTTGTAGAGCAGCTAATAGTTGGAGCTGCACCTTTTCCTTCTACCTCTCTTTTTACTGAGCCGTTTCTCCTCTTCCTGGTCCCAATTGTAAAAGACTGAGGAAGCTATTTTGAGGATGTCACGGTGTTGGGGGCAGTGCTCATTTTTAGAGTTTCCTCCAAATATCTGGAGTTGCCTGAGTTAGGAAATGGTTCTATAGAACCAATTGCCCTTCTGGTGTTTCTAAGTCTTGATTAATATGTTTCACTAGGGCCTCTTGTAGGCTGTCTTGGAAAGTGGTGGGGTTTTGAAGAAGGGTTTTGATCTATAAAGGCCAATTTATTATCGTTCACGGGCTTTGTTCTGCTAATCTTTTATTCCTTCTACCACAGAGCTAAGCATGTGGTTCCGCCTATATACCCCCTTGGGTATTGTAATCCCAGTTGGGGTCAACCTGGGGAACTTCAGTGGCTCATACAGGTAGCCACCAGGCTCAGTCATATGCATTACATTTTCAAATTGTTGGACTGACTCTGTAATAGATTCACATTCTCCCTTAGACAGGGTTTGCCCTAGAATTCCTGAGAGATCTCTCAAAGTGAGTTCAAATGTTAAACCAAATTAATAAAACTCTTCAATGTATTTGTCAGGATTCTCCATACACTTCCCTAGTTTCATTTTAATTTGGCTCAGGTCTTGCATAGTAACTGAAATGTTGACTCTAATGAGTCCACTAAGGCCACTAACCTCTCAAAAGGGGCATAACTTAAGGGAGTGGTGTTCAGAGGATGGCCGTGTGTAGGGAGGGGAAGGCTCTAGGACTGGGAGACTTGGATATAATGAGGTAGAAGGGGCAGTGGAGTTTAACCTAAGCTCCATCTTTGGTTCTTCCAGGGCTTGAGCCCTGGGTAAACCCAATAATGAGGTCTTCTGAACCAACAGAGGGGGCTGCCTATTACTGTTATCATCACTGGATCCATTTTACAAGCATGACAAAGGTCAGGATTGTAACTTAGTTCCATGAGGGCCTGTACATAGGGTATTTACATCCATTTTCCCTGCTGGCAGCAAAATAAATCTAGTTAATAGATCATATTGAAATTATGTTTCCATTTTCCAGCCAAGATTTCTGATCCCAGATATTGGATTCAACCCTAGCTGTGTTACAAAAATATATTAGCCTTTTCTCTTCTAGGGTTTGAGGGTCGAACTTTTCCCAATTTTTGAGGATGTATCCAAGGGGCATGTCCTATGGTATGGAGACATGATTAACCATCTGCAAAGAGAGGACAGACAAGAAAAAGGAGAGAGGAGAAAAAGGACATCCCCTCTCATTTCCCTATTATTATTTCCTGAAATGGGCATTTACTATTAGTCCTTAGGGTTCCAAAATAAACTGATTATAGGTACCTTTAACCTCATCACAATTACCCACTAGAGAACGGAAGGGATACTGGAGTAAGCAGAAAGCCCCCTATTTCTTCTTGGGGTTCCAGAATAAACTGTCCTTACTGGGTACCCCTAATCTTGCCTTCATCTCTGTTCTAATGGTAATCTGTTCTGTGCCTGTAGCCTGGGACAAGCTTTAATCTCTGTCCTATTGGTACTTTTGTCTCTCGCACCTGAGGCTTTTTTGGGCCCATCTATATCTTTCTCCATGACCTCATAGTGACTCTCACTCAGAGCATTCTAGCAACAAAATTATCATCTCTCTTCTTGTAATCCCATTTCCCATATTCTTTAAGTAGATGAGAAGCCTGTTTTTCAGCTACCTGGTGCTGGACTTTTCTCCCTTTGAATATGACCTTGAAGGTCTTAATGAATATTGAGAAGGGTGTGTAAGTGACTTAAGAAATGAAAAAATAATAATTATATATATCTATGTATATATACATATTTGGGGTTCCTCATTCTCCAGGGATAACATGCAAAACAAATGCTTAATCAGATGAGACAATTTCTTTACTACAGGAGAAAGTGTGAGAAAGTGAGATAGATACTCATAGAAAACCTTCATATGCTTGAAAACACAGCAACCCTTGAGTTTGAGAGGGCAATGTTTATTTGGCCTCTTGACATGAAGGAAGAACTTCTGAAAGGCTTTTGGGCTTGGGCTTACAAATGGCAAAGGAAGGATTTTTCCTGCTCCAAAAGGGGGTGCTAACTCAAAAAAAAGCAGGTCTTTCTTTTTGAGCCCCCAGGAAAGCTATTAGTGTTTTGGATCTACTTGATGTGGATTCCAAGGTCCTTCTGACCCACATTAGCCACCCATTAGGGTGAGCTGAGAGATCAGCCAAAGGATATAGAGCCCCTGTGGTCAAGAGGAATCATTATAAGTAAACTGGAAAGTGAAAGAGAAGGAAAACATATACAAAGAAGGCAATGCAGGTGTCTTATTGTTAGGGAATGTATCTGAGTCATGGCACAAAAGTATGTTAGCAGTGGTGAATCTGTATCGATCTGCAGCAAGTTGATTCTTGCCTTTTCAGAGGAAAGACTTCATATGAGAGACATGAGGCAGAATGAGAGACCGAGGCTAGTTTAAGCTCGAGTGAAGGTTTTATTACAATTTTTAGAGCAGGAACAATAAGAAGTAAAGTACACTTGAAATAGGGCCAAAGGGTGACTTGAGATATCCAAGTGCACTATTTAGTACTTTACTTGGGGGTTTACACATTGGCATGGTTTGGGGTTTGCATGTCCCCTCCCTTGATTTATTCTTGGGGCAAGCTGTCCCCGTGTGCATTGGCCTGCCAGCACTTGGGAGGAGCCACATGCACAGTGTGGTTGCTGAAATTGTCTGCATGCTCATTTGAAATGTTTTTTCACTTAGCAGTTAAGTGGTCCTGGGGGAAGGTCATATACCAGTTAAACTCTGTCATTTTGTCCCTTTGTGTGCATGCTTAAGCCCATTTGCCCAAATCCTAATATCTTAATCAAGAAGCTGCTGATTACAGGCCTCAGGTGTTTTCTATCTATTGGGAGACTGCCTTTCCCTGGTGCTGGTTGCCACCAATTATTATTTTAAGAAATAAAGATTAACAACTGCCTGACCATCACCTGATGGTTGCCTGACATTCCTGGGGGAGGGCCCTCTTCTGTCCCACTCATGTCTGCCTAACTACCCATTCTAACATTAGGACTGAACCAAGGATGCATGAGGCATCTCCAAAGAGGTGCAAAATAGTCCTCACAAGATCCAGAATCACCCATAAGGACAGCTCAAATTTTTAAAAGTACTTACAAGTCAGGTACAACTCACATTTCTATCTGGGCACATTCCCTAGGATCTCAGCTTCTCAGCTAATCATCTACACACAAAGACCAAAAAGTCCATATGCTCCTAGAGATAAAAAAAAAAAACAAAAACAAAAACAGAATTTGTCCATGAAAGGGAAAAGGACCTGATGTGACCTCAAAAATTACATCCTCCAATGGTGGAGACTAAGAGAATACCCCCATTTAGTCACAAGCCAAACACTGAAGGACATAAAACAAGATGAGAGGAAAATGTCACCTGGTTTTTATTTCAGAGACCCACAGCAAAATAGTTTTAACAGAAACCAGTTTCATCAGAACCACAAAACTGACAAGTCTTCAGGGCCAGTTTGAACAGCAGGCTTAAAAGTGTTCTAGGCTCATTTTCTACCCTATAGTACCACTCTTTATGACAAAGTGATACAGATTTCCTAATCACTGATTTCCTAATCAGGGATTTTACCTACAAGACTACAAACTGAAATATCCTCTATTGTTAACTTCACATGAAATTGAAGGTGGGCAGTTTTTGTGTACAAGGGTTTTTACCTTTGTTTTAGGTCAAACTTCGCACTTTAATTTAGTCAAGACAGTTTTAAAGCTAGCCACTAACACTATTAGGTGTCCTTTAAATAATTTAACATATTCATCAATTTTTTTTAATCTCTAGAACTTTTTATTTTTAATGGTGTACTTAGTTCCAATATCCATTCAATTCAAAAACTTCTTTTTGGAAAGCCCAGGTGGTAATTTTCCAGATTTTTACCGTATATTCTTTAAAGGAGGCAATCCTCATGATCCTCCAAAATTTACTCTTGGAAATATACCTAAAATAGTAAAAGGCGACAAAGTCCCCATAGGGATGGGACATTTTAAGACAACTCCCTAAAGAGCTTAACACCTCTTGGAATGAATAGCGGGTTGCTTAAAATGTTATGTGTCTCAGACTCCCAGTATTTTCAGACTGGCTACCTGATGTGACCTCAAAAATTACATCCTCCAATGGTGGAGACTAAGAGAATACCCCTACTTAGTCACAAGTCAAACACTGAAGGACATAAAACAAGATGAGAAGAAAACATCACCTGGTTTTTATTTCAGAGACCCACAGCAAAATTGCTTTAACAGAAACCAGTTTCATCAGAACCACAAAACTGACAAGTCTTCAGGGCCAGTTTGAACAGCAGGCTTAAAAGTGTTCTAGGCTCGGGGCCGGGCGCGGTGGCTCACGCCTGTAATCCCAGCACTTTGGGAGGCCGAGGCGGGCGGATCACGAGGTCAAGAGATCGAGACCGTCCTGGTCAACATGGTGAAACCCCGTCTCTACTAAAAATACAAAAAAATTAGCTGGGCGTGGTGGCGCGCGCCTGTAGTCCCAGCTACTCGGGAGGCTGAGGCAGGAGAATGCTTGAACCCGGGCAGCGGAGGTTGCAGTGAGCCAAGGTCGCGCCACTGCACTCCAGCCTGGCGCCTGGTGACTGAGTGAGACTCTGTCTCAAAAAAAAAAAAAAAAAAAAAAGTGTTCTAGGCTCATTTTCTACCCTATAGTACCTCCCTTTATGACACACTGACACAGAAAGACAACAACAAAGGAAAATCACAACCAAAAAGAAAATTCCTTGTGAGGGGAAAGGGGTGAAATAATATCAACATTTATACCATGAAGTACCAAAAATACACCAGAGTCACTAGTCATACATATCCTTTCTTCTCATTAATCATTGTAGAAAAAAACAAACAGTGACTTTTATCATCTGTTCCACTGGAGCGCACAGAGAGAGGCTGGGAGCCTGACCAGTAAGAAGGTCTTACTTTTTATAAGCTTGTCAGGTTTCTGAATTGTTTTTGCTTCTGTTACCCTGCTTGCTGCACAATACTATGATGGCCATAGGCTATTGGCCCCCTAAAGATTAACTGAATAATCATTGACATGAGGCAGATTGATTAATAGGAGAAAAGGCATTTAAATATATTAAATGTGTGTACATGAGAGTCTCCAGAATGAAGACCCTTAGCTAACCCTCCTAGATCTGGACAAAGGAGGGTATGGCAGGGCCACTTTAAAATGTCAAAAATATATATTTTCAGGTAAACATTGACATCTCTTAACTAGCCATTGTTTCTGTGATGGAACCTTGAGTTTCTTCAGCTGTGGAAGTTTAGGTTGACATTAGAGGGGGCCAAGAGTTGGTTAAATCTTACAAAGATAGACTGAAACCTGAAACAGAAAAAGTGATTACCGAACTTACATATTGTTTAGATCTCTGAGCATAAAGAGAGGTTATAGCTACCTCGCAATATACTTAGACCTTCGGCTGCCAAATCCCAAGATGAAACCCAAGCCAGCTCTTTATCTAGAGATGGGACCCAAACTGAAGGCTGTTCTCAATCATCAAATATAGAGAAAACATGCTTTCCTTATTAAAAGTGAGCAAACTGCTTTTTTAGAAGAGTTTCCTGGCAAAATAAACCTTTGATCTCAAATCAAAAATTTTGGGAGACCAGAGAACCTCGGAGAGACCAGCCTTTGAGCCTTAAAAATTCCTACACTTTCTCAGAAAAAAATCTCTTGTTGGCACGAATAGGTGAATCTCTCCAGGTCACAGGGGCTAATAACTTCTCTGAGATCCCTTCATGGTTATCAGAATGACAACCAAAATGAGTGATTGAGGCATAAGTCTCAAATTATTGAGGCTCGTTGAGCCAGCTTGAGGGCACATCTAAAATCATGTGAGTCACAGAAGCATCTATAACTGTATTTTCCAAAGAAGTTCTCATGAGCTTTAGTATTTATACATTTTTAATAAAAGGCAGGGTGGCAGTGAGAGAAATAATTACATAGTTGTAAGACTTCAATTGGTGCCCAGTAAATTCATATTTTATGTAAGATAAGATAAAAATGTGAAGGAAAAGAGAATAGAGGAAGCAGAAGTATTAGGAATGGGTAATGGAATGTTTGATCTCATCTTATTTTTGTTTGTACCTGAGAAGTAAACTTATAGTCTTTTGAGATGGCTGGTTTCTGTTTAGCCCATAAGAAAAGAAAGTCTAATGAGTGGTAGCAAAGGAGGGGGATATAACAAAGCATGTCTGATCTCCCATTCTGCCATGGTTGTACACTCAGCTTCCAAGGTTTATCTGGCATCCTTTTGGTCAAGAAAGGGTTCATTCACTCAGTTGGTATCTTAGAATTTTATTTTTGTTTCTCACTCTAAATGACATAAAAAGCTAGTGCAAGACTCAAACCAGAACACAGAGCACAAGATAAAAATTCTTCCAATGTCCACTACCATACACACCTAGAATATTATCTCTCTTTCTCCCTTTCTATTCATGGCTCTTCTATATGGGGTTACTTCTCTCTCCCTAGATAAACTAGGCTCTAGTTCCTGCAACTATCCTCTTAAAGAGATTTCTTGCATTACTTACATCCTGACGTAGCTGATAGTTTCTCTCTCTAGAGTAGAGAGAAAAACTGATGAATACATAATCTCTGGCAGCATGCACTTTCTAGAAGGGCATGTTGATATATTTATCTATATATCTGTATCTATATACTGACTTTAGGGCCCAAATGTGTAGGGCTAATTTAAATTTTCATTAAATATTTCTAGAATGCTATATAATTAACTATCCTCCTTGTTCTAATATCTTCTTTCCTGTCACTTCTCAATACTCGCATCAGATATCACTTCTTTGTCTCTAAACTGCTACTTGATATTATTAACTTGCACAAATTTTTATTAGTGGAAGGTAAATCAATGTCATAAAACACTTTATTTTGTGCACAAATCTAAGCACAAATTCTCTGACTTGAGTGCTATTTCATACTTATTTTGTATGTGAAATAAAATTTAAGAGTTTTGTGCCCATTTTTTCTTGATACCCTTAGAGATCATTGTGTCCATTCTGTCTTTATCCTCTTAGAGATCATCTTAATATTTTTCAGATTTTGTCTCTATGTTATGATAGCTTAGGCAGTCTGATGAGAAAGTGGAATACATAAGTGTGCATATAAAAATATTTTATATTACATTTATATTCCTGAATTAAAAAAATCATTATCTATTTTACAAATATAAATGAAAATTTTGTCATATATCTAGTAATTATTGAAATCCTGTGTACAAAATAATTTTTATTTTCCTGACTATGTTTGTTGTTTGTAGACTCTGATCTGTTTTCCTACAAGCTTCAATATGGCCACATGATTTTATTTGTATTTCATTTCCTTCTTTATCTTGGATCATCTTACTGGAATTTACACTTACCTCAACAATCAAACAGTAAAACAAGTGTCTATTCTCTTTATGTTTGTGTTATACTGCTAAATTTCTTTAGTCATAATAATGTAACATGTATATAGTTGTAAAAATATTATATTCAAACTTTTTTTAGAATATTGGAGCTGGAAACCACTTTTTAAATGTTTGGCATTAAGGACATCAGTGAGTGAAAATTTGGACTCTGCATTTTGCTGTTTCAGCAATTTATGGCATTTTAAATTAAATTAGTCAATATACATGAAAGCACTTTGTGATTTGTAAAACAGTCTGTAAACATAATCTAGCTATTTAATTTAGTTTTTTGACATCTGGTATCAGGTTCCATGTGGAAATGAAACAAACGGTTATTTTAGGAAACTCTGTCTTAGGTCACTTGTAAAAATGTGCAAAGATTCAATGTCTGTTGTCTTAAATATTATTAAATATCTGACTACTTTAGAAATTTAGTTTTCTATTTTAGTCATAGTTTTTGGTAACTTATGCCTTCAGAATTTATTTAGAGAATAACTCTTGTACTCTTCCACTTGTATGTGTATATTCTGGCACTTAAAAATTTAATCTCGCTGAAAATATAATATTAATTAAATTTATAAATAACTGTTAATATGAAAATAAATGATAACATTTATACCTTAAATGTATTCTAAATTATTTTTAAAAAATTCACTCTAGATCAAGTTTACAATGAAATTCAAGCAAGTAGTACTATTTGAAACTACTTCTTCAGTTACAAAATCATGTGGAAACAATCGCACTGACAATATTAGTCCATTTTTACACTGCTATAAAGAAACCCTCAAGATTGGGTAATTTACACAGGAAGGAGGTTTAATTGACTCACAGTTCTGCATGGCTGGGGAGGAGCATGAATCTTACAATCATGGGAGAATGGGAAGTAGGCACATCTTACATGGTGGCAGGAGACAGAAGAAGTGAAGTGAGAAAAACCCTTTATAAAACAATCAGATCTCCTAAGAACTCACTCATTATCATGAGAAGAGAATGGGGGAAATTGTCTCTATGATACAATCACCTCCCACGAGGTGCCCCCTCAACACCTGGGGATTAAAATTTGGGATGAGATTTGAGTGGGGAGCCTAACCATACCATTCTGACCCTGGCACCTCTCAAAACTCATGTCCCTTTCACATTTCAAAACCAATCATGCCTTTCCAACAGTCCCCAAAAATCTTAACTCATTTGAGCATTAACTCAAAAGTCCAAGTCCAAAATCTCATCTTACACAAGGCAAGTCCCTTCTGCCTTTGAGCCTGTAAAATAAAAAACAAATTAGTTACTTATAAGATACAGTTGGAATATAGGCATTGGATAAATGCTACCATTCCAAATGGGAGAAATTGGCCGAAACAAAGTGGCTACAGGCTCCATGCAAGTCCAGAATCCAGTAGGGCAGTCATTAAATGTCAAAGCTCCAAAATGATCTCCTTTGACCATGTCTCACATTCAGGACACACTGATACAAGGGATCTGTTCCCATAACCTTTGGCAGCTCCACCCCTGTGGCTTTGCAGGGTATAGTCCATCTACCCAAAACCAACCCTAGCTGCTTTCATGGCTGGCATTAAGTGTCTGTGGCTTTTCTAGATGCATTATGCAAGCTGTTGGTAGATCTATTATTCTGGGTCTGGAGGATAGTGACCCTCTTTCAACTCCACTAGGCAACCCCACATTTTTCTCCCTTATTTACCTAGCAGAAGTTCTCTCTGAGCTCCACCCTTGCAACAGACTTCTGCTTGGACATCCAGGTGTTTCAATACATTCTATGAAATAGGAAGAAGTTCCCAAACCTTAATTATTGTCTTTGGAAACCTAGCCTAGCACCAGATGGAAGCTGCCAAGGCTTGGGGCTTGCATCCTCTAATGCAAATGGCCTGAGCTGTACCTTTGCCCCTATTAGCCATGGCTGGAGCTGGAGCAGCTGGGTCACAGGGCACCAAGTCCTGAGGCTGCAAAGATCAGAAGCAGGGCCCTGGGCCCAGCCCTCAGAACCGTTATTTCCTTCTAGGTCTCTGGGCCTTTGATGGGAGGGGCTGCCTGGAAGATCTCTGTCATGTCTTAGAGACATTTTCCTCACTGTCTTAGCTACTAACATTTGGCTCCTCATCACTTATTCAAATTTCTGCAGCAGACTTGAATTCCTATCCAGAAAATGTTTTATTCTACCACATGGTCAAGGTGCAAATTTTTCAAACGTTTATGCTCTGCTTCCCATTTGACCATAAGTTCCAATTTCAGATCACCTCTCTCAATTTCATAGTTTCACAGAACTTTGAACTTTCAAGGGCAATGGCAAAATGCTGCCAGTCTGTGTCAAAGCATAGCAAGAGTGACCTTGGCTCCAATTGCCAGTAAGTTTCTCATCTCCATCTGAGACTGTCTTAGCCTGGACTCATTGTCCACATCCTTATCAGCATTTTGGTCCAAACCATGAAACAAGTCTCTAAGAAGCTGCAAACTTTCCCACATATTTCTTCTTCTTCTGAGCCCTACAAACTATTTCAACCCCTGCCTGTTACCTAGTTCCAAAATCACTTCCACATTTTCAGGTTATCTTTATAGCAGTGTCCCACTCTCAGTACCAATTTACTGTAGTAGTCCATTTTCACATGCTATTAAAAAAATACCTAAAACTGAGCAATTTATAAAGGGAATAAATTTAATTGCCTCACAGTTCTGCATGACTGGGGAGGCCTCAGGAAACTTCCAATCACATCTTACATGGTGTCAGAAGAGAGAGGAAGTTAAGGGAAAGAGTCCCTTATAAAATCATTAGATCTCGTGAGAGCTCACTATCATGAGAATGGCATGTGGGAATCTGCTTCCATGATCCAATTGACTCCCACCAGGCTCTCTCTCTTAACACCTAGGGATTACAATTCAAGGTGGAATTTTGGTGAGAATACAAAGCCAAATCATATCAATGACTAATAGCTATTTCTTCAGTGACTGTTCTATGGTGATAAGTATAGGCTACTCTAACAAGGGTAGAAAAAGATATGGCTTTTCACAGATGGCTTTCTATTTGGGGGGATGGCTATTTTTATATTTAGTTTCTTCTAATCTCCTTCTTAGCCTCCTATTCTTTACTGACATGGATCTATCTTATTCCCTATACCTCAGAAGATCTTGTTTTCAATAGTAGGTACTGAGTCTATGGAGGATGAAAAGCCTTCAAGACAAAAATGAAATAAATTTTACCTGGAAAAATTCCTGGCCCCATTTTAGAAGATGGGAAAGATAATTTTAGTCATGATGTTTAGCCAATTCCCCTTCTTCTTTACATTATTTCTCTCTACATATGTCAGGTCTGCCTGGGCAGTCAAATAATTGTTATCACAGAGAATATTTTTCTCAACAGAAAAATATCAATTACTTTCTCTAAACACACGTGTAGTGTCTACAAGCATGTGTTTATTTGTTCATTAATTTATTCAACAACTATGTTACTACTTATGAGGTGTCTACTAACATTCTATGCACTGTGGATGCAGTTGTGAAGAAGTCAAAGTTTCTGGGCTTGTGGAATTTACAGTCTAGAAAAGAACAATATCTGTGTATCTATCTATGTATCATCTATCTATCTATCTATCTATCTATCCATTCCAGTTTTACAAAACTTAATATAAGCACACCTTGTTTTATTATACTTTGCATTTTTGCAGTTCACAGATATTGCATTTTTTTTAAACAAATTGTAGGTGTGTGATGACTCTGTCTCAATCAGATGTATCAGTGCCATTTTTTCCAGGAGCATATGCTCACTGCCTATACCTGTGTCACATTTTGGTAATTCTCACAGTATTTCAAATTTTTCATTATTATTATATCTGTTATGGTGATCTGTGATCAGTGATCTCTGATGTTACTATTGTAATCGTTTTGAGGCACCATGACACACACCTATATAAGGTGGGAAACTTAATCAGTAAATGTTATGTCTTTTCTAACTGCTTCACCAACCAGCTGTTTCTTTAGTTCTTTTCCTCTCCTCAGACCTCTACTCTCTGAGACAGGACAATATTAAAGTTGTGCCACTTAATATCTGCACAACAGCCTCTAAGAGTTCAAGTGAGGAAAGACTTGCTTGTCTCTCACTTTAAATCAAAAGCTAGAAATAGTTAAGCTAAATGAGGAGAGCATGTCAAAAGATAAGACAGGCTAGAAGGGAGGCCTCTTGCACCAAAAAGCCAAGTTATAAAAGGAATGAAAATGCTCACTTCTTCTGAGGTATCTGAGCAAGTAAATGGAAAACCTACTGGAAATGATGCACTATTTTAAATGACATTAAGACCATTTATCACTCATGAGAGGAGGTCAAAATATCCATGCTAACAGGAATTTGAGAAGTTTATTTCAACTCACATTGGTGACTTTGAGGTTTCAACACTTCAGTGAAGGAAGTACTGGCAGATGTAGTGGAAATAACAAGATAACTAGAATTAGAAGTGGGCTCAAAGATATGCCTGAATTACTGCCATCTCATGAGAAAACTGAGTGGATGAGAAGTTGCTTCATATGGATGAACAAATAAAGTAGTTTCTTGGGATGGGATCTATTCCTGATGAAGGTGTTATGAACATTGTTTAAATGGCAACAAAGGGTTTAGAATATTATATAGCCTTAGTTAATAAAGCAGTAGTAGAATTTGAGAGGATTGGCTCCAACCATGAAAGAAATTCTACTATGGGTAAAATGCTATCAAGCAGCATCACTTACTCCAAAAAAAAAAAAAATCATGGAAAGAAGTCAATAGATGCAGAAAACTCTTTATTTTATTTTATTTTTCACTTTTAAGTTCAGAGATAAATAGGCAGGTTTGTTACTAGATAAATGTGTCATGAGGATTTGTTGTAAAAATTATTTCATCATTCAGGTATTAAGTCTAGTATCCATTAGTTATTTTTACTGATCCTCTCCCTCCTCCCACACTCCAACAGGCTCCAGTGTTTCTGTCTATGTGTCCATGCGTTCTCATTATTTAGCTCCCACTTATAAGTGAGAATATGTGGTATTTGGTTTTCTGTTTATGCCTTAGTTTGCTAAGGATAATGGCCTCCATCTCCATCCATGTCTCTGCAAAGGACATGATCTCATTGTCTTTCTAGAAGCATATCATTCCATGGTATGTATTTACTACATTTTCCTTATCCGTATATCATTGATGGGCATTTAGGTTGATTCCGTGTCTTTGCTATTGTGAATAGTGCTACAATGAGAATAAGCATGCATGTGTCTTTTTGGTAGAATGATTTATATTTTTGAGTATATACTCAGTAATGGGATTGCTGGGTCAAATGATATTACTTTCTTTAAGTCTTTGAAAGAATTACCACACTGTCATCCACAATGGTTAAACTAATTTACACTCTGGCCAACAGTGTATAAGCATTTCTTTTTCTCCACAACCTTACCAGCATCTGTTGTTTTCTGAACTTTTATTTTATTTTATTTTTTATAGCTTTTAATAATTGTCATGTTGATTGGTGTGAGATGGTATCTCATTGTGGTTTTGATTCGCATTTTTCTAATGATCAGTGATGTTGAGCTTTTTTTCATATGATTGTTGGCTGCATATATGTCTTATTTTGAAAAGTACATCTGTTCATGTCCTTTGCCCACTTTCTAATGGGGTTCTTTATTTTTTCCTGTAAATTTGTTCAAGTTCCTTATAGATGCTGGATATTAGACCTTTGTGATATGCATAGATTGCGTTTTCTCCCATTCTGTAGGTTGTTTGTTTAAACTGTTGATAGTTTCTTTTGCTGTGCAGAAGCTCTGTAGTTTAATTGGATCCCATTTGTCAAGTTTTGCTATTTTTGCTATTGCTTTTAGCTTCTTGGTCATGAAATCTTTGCCCATTTCTATGTCCAGGATGGTATTGCCTAAATTGTCTTAGAGGGTTTCTATAGTTTTGAATTTTACATTTAAGTCTTTAATTAATCTTGAGGGGGTTTTTTGTATATGGTGTAAGGAAGGAGTCCAGTTTCAATCTTCTGCATATGGCTAGCCAGTTATCCCGGCATCATTTACTGAATAGGGAATCTTTTCCCCATTACTTCTTTTTGTCAGATTTGTCAAAGGTCAGATGGTTGTATGTGTGTGGCCTGATTTCTGAGTTCTCTATTTTTTTCCCATTAGTCTATTTGTCTGTTTTTGTACCAGTAACGCGCTGTTTTGGTTAGTGTAGACCTGTAGTATAGTTTGATGTCTGGTAGTGTAATGCCTCCAGCTCTTTTCTTTTCACTTAGAATTGTAATGCTATTCAAGCTCTTTTTGATTCTATATGAATTTACCATTGTTCCTTCTAGTTTTGTGAAGAATCTCAATGATTGCTTAATAAGAATAGCATTGAATCTATACATGTTTTGCATAGTATGGCCATTTTATCAATATTGATTTTTCTGATCTATGAACATGGAATGTTTTTCCATTTTTTTTTGTCTAGTCTCTGATCTCTTTGAGTAGTGTTTTGTAGTTCTCTTTGTAGCGACCTTTCACCTCTCGAGTCAGGCTGTATTCCCATGTATTTTATTTTTTGTGGCAAGTGTTGTCTTATTTTAAAAGGTTGCCACAGGCACACAACCCTGATCAGCCAGCAGCAGTCAACATTTAGGCAAGACCTTCTAACAGCAAATGGATTATGATTTGCTGAAGGATCTGATGATCATTGGCATTTTTTAGAAATAAAGTATTTTAAAATTAAAGTAGCATTTTGTTTAGATGTAATGCTCTTGTATACAATAGGCTATAGTATTGTGTAAGCTTAACTTTTATATGCATTGGGAAATTAAAAGAATATGTGACTCACTTCATTGCAATATTCACTTTATTGCTAGGTGGTCTGGAACTGGGGAACCCACAATATCTCTGAGGTATATTGATATTTGTGGTGCCTTTGACAAGTTTTATGTATAAAACTTGTCAAAGGCACCACAAATATCAATATACCAATAATAGCATGGCTATTATTAAAGTATATATATATATATATATATATACTTTAGTTTTCTCATCTGTAAATGGGTATGATTTTAATGCTAATGATCTCATAGGGTTTTAGTGACTACTAAGTGAGATATGTAAAGCAGTTACAAAAATACCTGTCTATAGTAAGCATTAGCTTCTTCTATTATAAATGTTTTGGAAACCCTTCCCAGAAATAATTTGCATCTATGTGTCTCCTCTTCTGGGCATCAATAAATGACAATTTGACTCATGTATACAATGTATACAATTTGACTCATAATGTAGGGAAAAAAAAAAACCCTTTTTAATCAAATCCCTGTCATTTTGTGAAAACAAAGAGACTCAGGCTCAGACAATTTGTTTGTAATAATCTGTCTATATCATAGGTCTATAGATTATAATATCACTGCCTTTCCAGCTAATTTCCTTAACTCTTCAGCTGGAATTCAAGTTTGTATCAGTTTCTATTGCCCTTTGGACTTGAAAGGTATATGCTTTCTTGAATGGGGGAGAAAATTAACCTTCCTATCTTATATCAGGCATAAGCTTTGGTGAACTCAAGTATACATCAGAGATACTTTTACATTTTTGATGAAAGACAGAGCTAATTTTTTGTTGATAGAGCAATATAATTACTCCGGGATTTAAACTTGAACTCATACCATTTTGGCAGGCAGGCAGATAGGCAGTATTTCCCAGAAGTCCTATAATAACAAAAAGATTATTTTTAATTTGACTTGCATTATGCTGGGGTATCATTTGCTACTCTAAATCTTAATAATTTGTTCTCAGGAATACTCATATTTTAAGCTTAGATTACTTTTTTTTTAACTGATTTAGAATATAAAATCATAATTTAATTGATGCAGAGACTTTAAATCCCTAGAAGATATTAAAGACCATTTCTATGCATTTCAATAAATATCAAGTACTTTAAAAGCCTAAGGAATTTGGCTAACTCTCTGTAGAATACAAATATTAGAAAAGTATCTCTCTTGACCTGAGAAGCCTACCTTCTAGAAAAAAAGGTAAAGGCAGAGCACGAATGATTATACCAGGAGCCATAATATGAAGAGAGTGAAAGGAAGGTTCTGATGAGTATTCAACTCAAGAAATAAATAAAAATTTTAAATGTAGGAAGTAGAAACCAAATCACAGATAAAGTAAAATTTGCAATATGCTTTTAAAGACTGAGGAAAAAATCAATAGGCAGAAGTGACGTGGAAGTAATTATAGGCAGAGGAACACTATCGAACATAGGAATAAAGACAGAAATAACATTAAAAGCTGTGCTTACAGAATTTGGAAGAGTTTTGTTTGTTTGTTTGTTTTGTTTTTTAGGTTGGAACATAGCATACGTGAATAAAAGCTAAGAAATAAGCATAGAAAGGCTCACTGTGTCCCGATTTATTGAGCACCTTGAATTTCACATTGAGTAGTTTGAAGTTAATTACTAAAGATTTCAGAAACTATGAACAGTGACATAGTTTTAAGTCTACCTTGAGATATCTCAAGTAGTGATATGCAGCATAATTTGGACTAGGAGATAACTGGACAGAGAGAAGCACTAATAGTCTAGGGGTGATAAGACATTAGGGATTGGACTGCTTTGGTAGCAGAGATAATGGAATTAGCCTTTGCAGAGGTAGAATTTGTGGATATTCACGAGTGATTTTATGTAGGAAGTTAGGGTAAAGGATGTATAAGGTGACTTTGTTGTTTTGTTCTAGGGAGAGTGGGAGAATCGTGGTGCCATTATTAAAAATAAAAAGGAATTCCTTGCTTTTTTTGTATGGTGCTTAACATAACATCATGCTTCACTAGTTTCTAAAAAAACAAAGAGCCAATATATGGTAATGGTTCAGAGTGTAGACTCTGAAGCCGCATTTTCTGGATTCAAGTCCTGATTCTACTGCTTCCCAGTTTTGTGACCATAAAAAAGTTATGGAAACTCTCTAAGCTTCAGCTTCCTCCATCTGAAGAGTGAGAGTATTGAAAATAAATAGTACGTACCTCAGAATGTTGCCGTGAAGATTAAGTTACAATTTATGAAAGTGTTTAGGATATTACCTGGCATTAAATTTATTATTTAAGAACATGACAAATGTTTTATTAAGAAGTATGTTTATGTGTTGCACCCAAACCAATAACACACAGAATATGTGTTAATATAGGAAATTTCTTTGGAGATACTAAGAACCAGCACTTACTCATATGAGAGACATTATTACATACATTATACACATTAAAACAATTTTGATTAAAAATATGAATGAGAAAAAACAATACACAAGAGTTTCAAGATGAGCTGTAAATGTTTTCCATGAAACTCTTCTAAAGCCCAAACTCTTTTCTTTGTTATAGAATGTTACAAGCACTTACTGTCTATTTTGCATATTAAAAGTCAACAACAAATTGCTTCCACACTACCACTGAACTTAAAACAACGTGAAGTGCAAGGGTTAATAAACTTAAACATTTACAGAGTAATGAAATGGACTGTTTTCCCTTTCCATCTGGCTTTTATCAATTGTAAGTCAGTTTCATAAGGACAGCTACACAATCAAAACAAGCAATCTTCCTGGTGAGATAATTCAATTTTAAAAATGAATTACTTATGTGCCTATAAGTAAATACATTTCTATGCATGAGGATATTGGCTGCTGTCAATGAGATAATCAAATCCAGGGGAAAAGGCTATCCTTGTAAACACTTTAAACTCAAAAAGGCCCCAAATTTCTGGGGTATGATATATTCAATCAGAAATATTTCATTCTTACAGAAAGAGCAAGTTAGAAAAAAGATTTTTAGCAGAGAGACACAAGGTCAACAAAACAGACATCAGAAGAGAGCCATTTCTTTTGTTAGAGAAATCAAGTGAGAAAAAAAAATAAGCTTTGCTATTCTACGCAACTTCAATGTCTGGAAAACATGTACCCATGCCAAAAGAAATTAAACATTACCCAGGCAGAAGAATATGATCTCTAAAACATAGCACAAAATAAAGGAAAGAGCTTTGGAGTCTGATAAACTTGGATATGAATCCTGGCTCTGCTACTTACTTACCAGCTGTGTAACTTTGAGCAACTTATTTAACTTCCTTGGTCTTCGCTCTCTTCACTTGTATAATGGAGGAAATAACACCTAATTCTCAAAGTTAGACCAACGATGAAGAAGTAACATATCTGTAAATTACCTAGTGTAGTGCCTGGTACATAGAAAGTACCTAGAAAAATAGTAACTCATCAAATTAGTCCTTTGTTTGCTATAGAACTTAATACAAGTAACCTAACTTCTTGGCCTTTTTCTGCCTTCCATGACGTGAACAAAATGATGAGTTATTTAAGAAGGACATTTGTTGATATACATATAATGATGCATATGCAGGGAATATTAGTTTACATATGTTAACATACAAAGTCATACCTTAAGTTTGTGGAGCAATTTTCATTTTCTCAGGAGCTTTCCTATACATTTAATTATGTTATTCATACAATAAACTTGTGAGTTTAACAGGGCAGGAATTTCCATCTCCATTTAAAAAATCAAAAAATAAATTAATTTTGGTAAGATTAGTTTCTGTTTGCCCAAAACACACAACTGAGACAAGAATTCAGTGCTCTGTCATAATGGAGTGACGCATCTTAAATGCCCTGATTGTTATTTTAATGCATCAAAACCTCTGTTTTGGCTTTGCATAAAATTTCTCATTTTTTACCTTTAAAATCTGAAAAGTACATATATTCTGGCTATTGGTTCCTTGCTGACTGCACAGTTTGAGTATATTTTTCCCATTCCGCAGGTTGTTTTTTCACTCTGTTAATTGTTTGCTTTGCTGTGCAGAGGCTTTCTTTTCATATTATTTTAAATTAGCCACACAGAGAATCAGGAGGCCTAGGAGTGTTTCTTTTAGCTATTTACCCGATTATAAATAAGTAACTTCTTATAGGCCACAATTTCCCCCATTGGTGCAATAAGGAAGTTCACTTTAATCCCTGAATTAAATGAGTCTATGGGACACTGGTTTTCTTAGTTCATTTGTGTAGCTACAATGAATTACTTGAGACTGAGTAATTTATAAAGAACATAAATTTATTTTTCTCAGTTCTGGAGGCTGAGAAGTGTGAAATCAAGGCACTAGCAGGTTCAGTTATCTGACAAACGTTGCGGTCTACTTCTAAAATAGCATTTTGTTGTTGCATCTTCAAGAGGGAGTAATGCTACGTCTTTATATGGTGTAAGGCAGAGAGGAAAGAAGCCGAACTCTGCAGGAAGCCTCTTTCATAATAGCTTTAATCTCATTGACAAGAAAAGGATCCCTCATGACCTAATAACCTCTTAAAAGCCACACCTCTTAATACGATCAAATTTGCCATTACGTTTTATCACTTTAATTTTGGAGAGGACACGTTCCAACCATAGTATTAGTAAAATATTGTTTATACTATTTAATAAAATGTACTTATAAAGCCAATATTTTCCACATCATCCAATTTCATAAGTTTTAAATCTCAATTAATAAAAACATTCAGAAATATTTAGAAATGTGCAAATTTCTGGTAATTGAGTGTTGTGATAACAGGAACATCTAAAAATGTTCATTTTATCTCTTTTTGTGGAAAATTATCATTCTCTCTTTCCATATATATGTGTATATATATATGTATATATATGATAGGTTTACTTATTTTTAATTACAAGTATAGTTTAGAGGTGAAGTTAGTTGTAAGCAGTTACAAAAGGAAACATCATACAACAGGTATATTCTGAATTATCATTATGAATATATTTGGAATCTTCTTACAAAGAAGATGCAATGCAGATAATAGACTTTTTTATATTTAAACAAGCCTCAATAAGGAGGATGATTGCTATGCGCTGGGGCAACAGGGAATAGACTCAAACGATTAAATATCCTTGTTGACTGGCTTCTATTGCCTACTGTAGAAGACAGTACTACTGTGAGAAAGGGAATAATATAACACAAAAGGGATTTCTTTATAATTCATTTATCTGCCTTCTTTCATTCAATATATTGCAAATAAGTAGAATAAAAGTAGAAGTGAAAATAAGTGTCAAGTGTTGGGGAGAGTAGGCAAAAACTATGACTCACATTAACAAAGGATCACAAGATGAGAAGCCATGAAATGGATTTGCATGTTTTTAGCTCTAGAATAAAAGGCCAAGCAACGAGTCAGAATGTGAGTTTAAATCCTAGCTCTGCCATTTATGTTCCATGTTACCTTGTACATATTGTCACTCTAAAACTCAGTTCTCTCGTTGGTACAATGGTCATATTTATAGTACAGGGCTATGGTAAGGACTAAATAAGGCAATAACACAACATTCTTATCGCACCCTGACACATATAAATAAACTCAATAAATATTAGCTACAGTGGCAGAGACATTTTACAGCCTACCAAAAAATCAATGTACTTCTCTACATTTCCTAGCCTTTTGTAGTTACATAAGGCTATGTTGTACTACAAGTTCTGGCCCACAGGCTGTAAGTGAAAGTGATGTGTATTACTTCTGGACCCAAATCTAGTAATGGTGCATGTGAATTATTCATGTTCTTCTGCTCTCCTACCTGTTGATCAAGCAGGCCATGTATTTCAGACGGTACAGTTATAAGATGGTAGAACCTCTGCCAATCTAGTCAGTAAATAACTGAATAAGAAGCAGAGGCCCCTGACAACCCATATTGGATATGTAGGATGAGTGAGAAATAAATTTGTATTTTTAAAGCACTGAGATTTGGAGGTTGTTGTTAGATAGCGTAGTATACTCTGTCTCTGACTAATTTAGATATTGTAATTATCATCACATTATCAACAGTCAAGTCTGGGTAATGATACAGTGAAAAGTACCAAGTGATAAAACATGAAAATATGTGGGTTCTCAGATTTGTTTTTTTATTATTATGTCACTGGAAACAAGTCATTAAACTGTTCAATTCCTTAATATGCCTAGTCAATAAAGAAAATGCTATTATTTCTTTCTCACAATATTTTTGTGAGGATGAAATATAGGTAAACATCCTGTAAAAAGTCAAAATATTATGGAAATATGAAGTATTGTTATTGTTTTTGATTTGAGAATATTAACTGTTTATGAAGACCTTAGAGGGAAAAAGGGAGTATTTCTACATATGAATATACATTAAATTTGATCTCTCCTGTGTCTGTTCATTTTTTTAAAATTTTCTTATAATGCAAATGAATTGTGTAAATCTTAAAGGAAAAATCACAGGAGGAGTTGACATTACACGGTATTAGGACAAAAAACATAATCTTACATAAGGTTTAATTTATCTACTTCTTAGTAGTATATAATACTACAACTAAATATTACTTTAGATGTTATTAATATGGTCAAATAGCTTCAATTTTATATATGACTGAATTTTGACCAAGTCGCAAATGGTAGTTTCTGAATAACCATTAGATAATACAGCTTCCTTCCCAATGCTATTATGATTTAATTTTATCACTTCTTAAAATTTATTATGCATTTTAATATTATCGGTTATATTTTATATTTTATTATATTTTATTACAGACAATCTACTCTCCTGAGAATGCTGCAACTTATAAGCCATATCTATAGGAAATAATTTATTGATAAAAAAATTGGACTTTTAAAAAAGAGACAAACCAAATAATGTAAAATCTTGAATTACAAGTTATCTTTATGAGTCATAATTAACTTATTCTAATTAATAAATCACCTCAAGCCTAAGTAAAATATATATCCTTATTTTTTTTAAAGTTTATGTAATACATCTGGCAGCATGCTGATTAAATAAGAAAATATTCTTTTAAAATACATAAGATATTTTAAAAGAAGTAACCAATTTTTAAGAAATTATACATAGTAGGGAGTCTAATTGAGTTTAAACAGATATCATGTATTGAAAACTATAAATACATATCTCTTATGAATTAAGGGGACAGTCTTCTTTTATATGGGTAACACATATTCAATTAAAGAGTAGACAAACTGAAATAAATTAATGAGAACGATACACTTATTTTACAGTATAATATCACCATTTTCCCAAATGATTAGTGTTGTCCCTAAAAATGTCTGGTTTACACCAGCTTCTTTTAATGCCAGATTGCTTATGAATTAAACAATGAAAAAATAGGCAGGAACAACCCAGGATTGTCTCTGCCTTGGGAAACAATTGTGGTAAACGTGGACTTTAAAAGAATAGCCATTCAGACTCACCTTTTAAAATAGACTCAAGAAACTACATTAGAATTAAACACGATTTAAAGATTAGTTATTTCCATTTGTAAAAAGCTGTGTTCTTATCTCTATTTATTACCTTATCCACACAAAAAAGGTTCAAAAGTCCTATTTCAATTCTCCATAGTGATTCAGAGTGACAGTATTTTATGTTTGATTCTTGTGTATCTCTGTAGACTTGGCTTCATATAGTGTCTGGCCATTGATGATTGTCTTTAATCTTACAGTATAGCATCTTTTGGATTAGAATATAATATAAGGGGGAGGGTGGCTGGCAAGATGGCTGAATAGGAACAGCTCTGGTCTGCAGCTCCCAGCAAGATTGACACAAAAGAACGGTGATATCTGCATTTCCAACTAAGGTACCCAACTCATATCATTGAGACTGATTATACAGTGGGTGCAGCCCATGGAGGATGAGCCAAACCAGGGTGGGGTGTCACCTCACCTGGGAAGTGCAAGGGGTCAGGGAACTCCCTCCCCTAGCCAAGGGAAGCCGTGAGGATTGTCCTGTAAGGAACAGTGCATTTCTGCCCAGACACTATGCTTTTCTCATGGTCTTTGCAACCTGCGGACCAGGAGATTTCCTCTGGTGCATATACCGCCAGGGCCCTGGGTTTCAAGAACAAAACTGGGCAACCATTTGGGCAGACACCAAGCTAGCTGCAGGATTTTGTTTTCACACTCAAGTGGTGCCTGAAACACCACCGAGACAGAACCATTCACTTCCCTGGAAAAGGGACTGAAGCCAGGGAGCCAAGTGGTCTAGCTCAGCCGATATCACACCCATGGAGCCCAGCAAGCTAAGATCCACTGGCTTGAAATTCTCGCTGCCAGCACAGCTGCTTAAGTCAACCTAGGATTCTGGAGCTTGGTGGGGAGAAGGGCATCTTCCATCACTGAGGCTTGAGTAAACAGTTTTCCCTCACAGTGTAAACAAAGCCACCCGAAAGTCCAAACTGGCTGGAGCCCACCACAGCTCAGCAAACCTGCTGTAGCCAAACTGCCTCTCTAGATTCTTCCTCTCTGGGCAGGGCATCTCTGAGAGAAAGGCAGCAGGTCCAGTCAGGGGCTTATAGATAAAACTCCCATCTCCCAGGGGAGAGCACACCTGGGGAAACAGGTGGCTCTGGGTTCAGTTTCAGCAGACTTAAACATTCCTGCTTGCCAGCTCTGAAGAGAGCAGTGGATATCCAAGCACAGCACTCAAACTCTGCTAAGGGACAGACAACCTTCTTAAGTGGGTCCCTGATACTCATGCCTCCTGACTGCAAAACACCTCCCAGCAGAGGTTGACAGACATCCCATACAGGAGAGCTTCAGTTGATATCTGGCAGGTGCCCCTCTGGGACGATGCTTCCAGAGGAATAAACAGGCAGCAATCTTTGCTGTTCTGCAGCCTCTGCTGGTGCTACCCAGGCAAAGAGGGTCTAGATTGGACCTCCAGCAAACATCAGCAGACCTGCAGAAGAGGGTCCTGACTGTTAGAAGGAAAACTAACAAACAGAAAGGAACAGCATCAACATCAATCAAAACGACATCCACACAGAAACCCCATCCAAAAGTCACCAACAACAAAGACCAAAGGTAGATTTTTCTCCAAAGGATCACAGCTCCTCATCAGCAAAGAAAGTAAACTGGACAGAGAATGAGTTTGATGAATTGACAGAAGTAGGTTTCAGAAGGTGGGTAATAGCAAACTCCTCTTAGCTAAAGAAGGATGTTCTAACCAAATGCAAGGAAGCTAAGAACATTGATGAAAGGTTAGAGGAATTGCTAACTAAAATAACTAGTTTAGAGAAGAACACAAATGACCTGATGGAGATGAAAAACACAGCCCAAGAACTTTGTGAAGCATACACAAGTATCAATAGCCAAATCTATTGAGTGGAAGAAAAAATAACAGAGACTGAAGATCAACTTAATGAAATCAAGCATGAAGACATGATTAGAGAAAAATGAATTAAAACAAACAAACAAACAAAGCCTTCAAAAAAAATGTAACCATGTGAAAAGACCAAACCTATGCTTGATTGGTGTACCTGAAAATGACAGGGAGAATGGAACCAAGTTGGAAAACACTCTTCAGGATATTATCCAGGAGAATTTCCTCAACCTAGCAAGACAGGCCAACAATCAAACTCAGGAAATACACAGACAACACCATTAAGATACACCTTGAGAAGAGCAACCCCAAGACACATAATTGTCAGATTCAACAAGGTTGAAATGAAGGAAAAAATGTTAAGGATAGCCAAGAGAGAAAGGTCAGGTTACCCACAAAGGGAAGCCCATCAGTCTAACAGTTTATCTCTCTGCAGAAACCCTACAAATCAGAGAAGACTGGGGTCCAATATTCAACAAACCCTACAAGTCAGAAGAGACCAGGGTGTCAATACTAAACATTCTTAAAGATAAGTATTTTCAACTCAGAATTTCATATCCAGCCAAACTAAGCTTTATAAGCAAAGGAGAAATAAAATCCTTTACAGACAAGCAAATAATGAGAGATTTTGTCACCACCAGGCCTTCCTTACAAGAGCTCCTGAAGAAGGCACTAAATATAGAAAGTAGAAATGGGTACCAACCACTGCAAAGCAAACCAAATTGTGGTCACCATAGTGACCTCGACACTATGAAGAAATTGCATTAACTAATGGGAAAAATAACTAGCTAGCATCATAATGACAGGGTCAAATTCACACATAACAATATTAAACTTATGTAAATGGGCTAAATGCTCCAATTAAAAGACACAGACTGACAAATTGGATAAAGAGTCAATACCCATTGGTGTGCTACATTCAGGATACTCATCTAACATGCAAAGACACACATAGGCTCAAAATAAAGGGATGGAGCAAGATTTACCAAACAAATGGAAAGAAAAAAAATTAAAAAAAGCAGAGGTTACAATTTTAGTCTCTTATAAAGCACACTTTAAAACAACAAAGATCAATAAAGACAAAGAAGGGCATTATATAATGGTAAAGGGATCAATGCAACAAGAAGAGCTAACTATCCTAAATGCATATGAGACCTACAAAGAGATGTAAAAAGAGATGTACAAAGAGACTACAAAGAGACTTAGACTCCACACAATAATAGTAGTAGAATTTAACACCCCACTGTCAATATTAGAAAGATAAATGAGACAGAGTATTAACAAGGATGTTCAGGACTTGAACTCAGCTCTGGACCAAGCAGACCTAATAGACATCTACAGAACTCTCCACCCCAAATCACCAGAATATATATTCTTCTCAGCACCACATTGCATTTATTCTAAAATTGACCACACAGTTGGAAGTAAAACACTCCTCAGCAAATGCAAAAGAACAAAAATCATAACAAACAGTCTCTCAGACCACAGTGCAATCAAATTAGAACTCAGGATAAAGTAATTCACTCAAAACCACACCCCTACGTGGAAACTGAACAACCTGCTTGTGAACGACTACTGGGTAAATAATGAAATTAAGGCAAAAATAAACAAAGACACAACATACCAGAATCTCTGGGACATAGCTAAAGCAGTGTTTAGGGGGAAATTTATAGCAGTAAATGCCCATAGGAGAAAGCGGGAAAGTTCTAAATTTGGCACCCTACCATCACAATTAAAGAAATTAGAGAAGCAAGAGCAAACAAATTCAAAAGCTAGCAGAAAACAAGAAATAACTAAGATGACTACAGAACTGAAGGAGACAGGCACACAAAAAGCCCTTCAAAATATCCAGGAATTCTGGAGCTGTATTTTTTTTCTTTTGAAAGATATAAAAAAATCAATTGACCACTAGCCAGACTAATAAAGAAGAAAGAGGAGAAACAAATAGACACAAAAAATGATAAAGAGGATATCACCACTAATTTTACAAAAATACAAACTACCATCAGAGAATACTATAAACACCTCTATGCAAATAAACTAGAAAAAATCTAGAAGAAACGGATAAAGTTTTAGACAAGTACACCCTCCCAAGGCTAATCCAGGAAGAAGTCAAATCCCTAAATAGACCAATAACAGGTTCTGAAATTGAGGCGGTAATTGATAGCCTACCAACCAAAATAAATAAATAAATAAATAAATAACCTGGGACCAGATGGATTCACAACTAAATTCTACCAGAGGTAAAAAGAGCAGCCGGTACCTTTCCTTCTGAAACTATTCCAAACAACAGAAAAATAGGAACTTTTATGTAACTCATTTTATGAGGTCAACATCATCCTGATACCAAAACCCGACAGAGACACAGCAAAAAAAAGAAAATTTCAGTCCAATATCCCTGATGAACACCGACGTGAAATCCTCAATCAAATACTGGCAAAACAAATCCAGAAGCACAACAAAAAGCTTATCTACCATGAGCAAGTTGTCTTCATCCCTGTGATGCAAGGCTGGTTCAACATACGTGAATCAATAAACTTTATACATCACATAAACAGAACCAATGACAAGACCCACATGATTATCTCAATAGTTGTAGAAAAGGCCTTTGATAGAATTTAACACCTCTTCAGGCTAAAAACTCTCAATAAACTAGGTATTGATGGAACATATCTCAAAATAATAAAAGCTATTTATGACAAACACAGCCAATATAATACTGAATTGGCAAAATCTGGAAGCATTCTCTTTAAAAACTGGCACAAGATAAGGATGCCCCTCTCTCACCACTCCTGTTCAACATTGTATTGGAAGTTCTGGCAAGGGTAATTAGGCAAGAGAAGGAAACAAACTGTAATCAAATAGGAAAAGAAGAAGTCAAATTTTCTCTGTTTGCAGATGACATGATTGTATATTTAGAAAATCCCATTGTTTCAGCCCAAAATCTTCTTTTATTTATTTATTTATTTATTTTTTTAATTTTATTTAATTTTATTTTTTTTATTGCATTTTAGGTTTGGGGTACATGTGAAGAACATGGAAGATTGTTGCATAGGTACACACATGGCTGTGTGATTTGCTGCCTTCCTCCCCATCACCTATATCTGGCATTTCTCCCCCATGCTATCCCTACCCCAACTCCCCACCCCCCCACTATCCCTCCCCTTTTTCCCCCGACAGACCCCAGTGTGTGATACTCCCCCTCCCTGTGTCCATGTGTCGCATTGTTCAACACCTGCCTATGAGTGAGAACATGCGGTGTTTGATTTTCTGTTCTTGTGTCAGTTTGCTGAGAATGATGGTTTCCAGGTTCATCCATGTCCCTACAAAGGACAGGAACTCATCGTTTTTGATGGCTGCATAATATTCCATGGTGTATATGTGCCACATTTTCCCTGTCCAGTCTATCATCGATGGGCATTTGGGTTGGTTCCAGGTCTTTGCTATTGTAAACTGTGCTGCAATGAACATTCGTGTGCATGTGTCCTTATAGTAGAATGATTTATAGTCTTTTGCATATATACCCAGTAATGGGATTGCTGGATCAAATGGAATTTCTATTTCTAGGTCCTTGAGGAATCGCCACACCGTCTTCCACAATGGTTGAACTAATTTACACTCCCACCAACGGTGTAAAAGCGTTCCTATTTCTCCACATCCTCTCCAGCATCTGTTGTCTCCAGATTTTTTAATGATCGCCATTCTAACTGGCGTGAGATGGTATCTCAATGTAGTTTTGATTTGCATTTCTCTAATGACCAGTGATGATGAGCATTTTTTCATATGTTTGTTGGCCTCATGTATGTCTTCTTTTGTAAAGTGTCGTTCATATCCTTTGCCCACTTTTGAATGGGCTTGTTTGTTTTTTTCTTGTCAATCTGTTTTAGTTCTTTGTAGATTCTGGATATCAGCCCTTTGTCAGATGGGTAGACTGCAAAAATTTTTTCCCATTCTGTTGGTTGCCGATTCACTCTAATGACTGTTTCTTTTGCCGTGCAGAAGCTGTGGAGTTTGATTAGGTCCTATTTGTCTATTTTGGCTTTTGTTGCCACTGCTTTTGGAGTTTTGGTCATGAAGTCCTTGCCTACGCCTATGTCCTGGATGGTTTTGCCTAGATTTTCTTCTAGGGTTTTTATGGTGTTAGGTCTTATGTTTAAGTCTTTAATCCATCAGGAGTTAATTTTAGTGTAAGGTGTCAGGAAGGGGTCCAGCTTCTGCTTTCTGCACATGGCTAGCCAGTTTTCCCCAACACCATTTATTAAACAGGGACTCATTTCCACATTGTTTGTTTTTGTCAGGTTTGTCAAAGATCAGGTGGTTGTGAAAATCTTCTTAAGCTGATAAGCAACTTCAGCTGTCTCAGGATACAAAATCAGTGTGTAAAAATCACAAGTATTCCTATACATCAATAGGTGTAGAGCCAAGTCATGAGTAAACTCCCATTCACAATTGCTACAAAGAGAATAAAATACCTACGAATACAACTTACAAGGGATGTGAAGGACCTCGTCAAGGAGAAAATACACACCACTGCTCAAGGAAATAAGACAGAACACAAACAAATGGAAAAACATTCCCTGCTCATGGATAGGAAGAGTGATCTTTGTGAAAAAGGCAATACTGCCCAAAGTAATTTTTAAATCCAATGCTATACCCATCAAGCTACCATTGACTTTCTTCATAGAATTAGTAAAACTACTTTAAATTTCACATGGAACCAAAAAAGAGCCTGCATAGCCAAGACAATCCTAAGCAAAAGGAACAAAGCTGGAGGCATCATGCTATCTGACTTGAGACTATAGTACAAGGATACAGTAACCAAAACAGCATGGTACTGGTCCCAAAACAGATATATAGACCAATGGAACAGAACGGCAGCCTCAGAAATAATGCCACACATCTACATCCATCTGATCTTTGACAAACCTGACAAAAACAAGCAATGGGGAAAGGATTCCCTATTTAATAAATGATGTTGAAAAAACTGGCTGTCCATATTCAGAAAACTGAAACTGGACCCCTTCCTTACACCTTATATGAAAATGAACTCAAGCTGATTTAAAGACTTAAATGTAAGACGTAGATAATAATCCTAGAAGAAAACCTAGGCAATACCATTCAAGACATAGGCATAGGGAAAGAATTCATGGCTAAGACACCAAAAGCAATAACAACAAAAGCCAAGATTTACAAATAGGATCGAATTAAAGAGTTTCTGCACAGCAAAATAAACTATCATCAGAGTGCACAGGCAACCTACAGAATGGGTGAAAATTTTTGCAATCTATCCATCTGACAAAGGGCTAATATCCAGAATGTACAAGGAACTTAAATTTACAAGAAAAAAAAAAACGTATCAAAAAGTGAGTGAAGAATATAAACAGACACTTCTGAAAAGAAGACATTTATGTGGGAAACAAACATGAAAAAAAAAGCTCATCATCACTGTCATTAGAGAAATGGAAATCAAAACCACAATGACATACCATCTCACACCAGTTAGAATGGCGATCATTAAAAAGTCAGGAAACAACAGATGCTGGAGAGGATGTGGAGAAATAGAAATGCTTTTACACCATTGGTGGGAGTTTAAATTAGTTCAACCGTTGTGAAAGACAGTATAACGATTCCTCAAGGATCTAGAACCAGAAATATCATTTGACCCATTAATCCTATTACTGGATATATACCCAAAGTAGTATAAATTATTCTACTATAAAGACATGCACAGCTATGTTTATTGTGACACTGTTCACAATAGCAAAGACTTGGAACCAACCCAAATGTTAATCAATGATAGACTGGATAAAGAAAATGTGGCCCATATACACATATGTGTATATACCATGTAATACTGTGCAGCCACATAAAAGGATGATTTCATGTTCTTTGCATGGACATGGATGAAGCTGGAAACCAACATTCTCAGCAAACTAACACAAGAACAGAAAACCAAACACTGCATGTTCTCACTCCTAAATGAAATTTGAACAATGAGAACACATGGACCCAGGGAGGGGAACATTACACACCTGGGACTGTCAGGGGGTGGGGGGATAGGGGAGGGATAGCACTAGAAGAAATAGCTAATGTAGATGATGGGGTGATGGGTGCAGAAAACCACCATGGCACATGTATACTTCTTCAAGAAACCTGCATGTTCTGTGCATGTATCCCAGAACTTAAAAGTATAATTAAAAAAAATAACAAAAATCTCATATAAGGAAAAGATAAAGGAAAAAGTGAAGGTTGAATTCTTTTGATTTTTTTTTTTACTTCTTTTAGCTTATTTTTGTCATTTCTGTATGTCTGCATCAAGAGGAGTCAGTATTATGTAATTCAAAGTGTACGTAATCCAGACATTTTCACTTTTTAGCCACCCCCTCTTAGCAACTACCTGATTTGAGCAAGTCATTAGTATGTCTGGGCTTTGTTTGTATTATATCTTCTGTCACTTTGCTCATTTTCTGTTCACTTAGTCAATGACTTTTAGAAAATATGTACATTTAACTTAGCAGATAAATGTGCTCTGCTTTCCTTCTGTTGTGATTTGAATTTTGCCTGTTTTTCTCATATTTTCTTCTCATAGTGCAAAACTGATTTGTAACTACTGGTCAAAAGGTGTGGAAAATCAGAAAAAGGCTCTCTTTTTTGGCAGGTCTGTGAGGGACTTGACAGAAAAGAAAAGGAAAAATCCAGTGTAATGGGCAAAATATAGAGTTAACATGATTCCCCCCTCAACAACAAGATATTTTTATGGCTGGGTCTAAAAAAATAAAAACTGTGGGCCTATTTATGTACAAGTAATTGTCCAAAATCTTTACATATTCTTTTATGATTTTCTCTCAATAGAGTCTACAACCTGCTCTCAAGCACTTTTTCTGGTCATGTTGTTTGTAACTTCTTCATTTACACTCTTTTTCCAACAAAATTATGTCTTCATTGTACATGATAGTGTACTTACGACCTTTAATCTTGTTATTTCCACTACCTTGGGTACCCTCCTCATCAAATATCACTTATTCTTTCTAACTTCAAGTGGCTAAACACCATTTAAAGAATTCAGTTTCTATTCTTACATAAGCTGACATATGAATCTGTAATTCTCAGAAACTTTACCTGAAGTTGGTCTTTTTTTTTTTTTCTAAATTTTACTTTTCTCTGTCTACTCCCACTGCAGTGAGATTAGGATAAGAGGCTGTCTGATTTTCTAAGAGGGTGTCTGCTTTTCTAATACCATCTTTGAACTTCAGCAATTCTTCCCTGTAAAGAAAAAATAATTAATTTTGGTGTGTGTTTTTGCTTTTTTAGTAAGTTAACATTGTTGACTATCATAAAAATGGCAGAAACAGTGTTGCATAAAAGCTGGCCATGTGGAAGTAGAATACAATAATAGCATGACAGCACAGTTTGACATTGAAACCTAGTGAATAAGGGCAGCTGTTTGAATAGATTCATTAGAGAGTCTAAGGCAGCTTTCCAGGCCAAGCTATAAAGGAGATAAGAGAGAAACAATCATTCCAGTACGACAGTAGATAGTCCTTGAAGGTACTGGGGCCTTTTTAATTGGACTTAGTGAGCTTTTTTTTTCTTTTTTTTTTGCCTCTGACCTTCTAGGTGAAACAAAATTAGTTACCAATAGACTTAGGCAAATGCTGTACTGCACGTAAGCACATAACCCCAGCTCTTGTAAGCAGTAAGAAAATTGTAACTGTAAGGTCTCCATATGCAAGCCTGGAGCCTGAAATTCTGAAGTCTTGCTTGCCTCGGCTCATGCCTCCCACCCTCTGCCTGCATTTACCATTGTCCCTGATTGCCCAGCTGAGCTTCCTTGGACAAGCCCCTCACTCAACCCTGCCATCTTAACTGTTCTTTTGATAATGTAAATACCTCTCACCCAACCCTACCATTGTAACTGAACTTGTGGTCATGTATTGACCTCCCTTGCCCCTACCCCCAACCACTGTAACTGAACTTACTCTGCAACACCCCCCACCCCCTAAAATACTACCCAAACCTATAAAACCAACTCCTATCCCACTGCCGTTTGCTAATGCCCTTGTCGGCCTTAGCCCAACTGCACCCAAGTGAATAAACAGCCATGTTGCTCACACAAAGCCTGTTTGGAAGGTCTCTTCATTCAAAGTGCGTGTTTTTCAACAGTAACACTTTGAGTTGGTCTGGTGGAAATATCTCCAGCCTTCTCCTTTATCCAGTTACAGTAATAAATTCCCTTCTTTCTGAAAAAAAAAATGCAATGCAGTGTCCGTGTTAGAAGAGGAGCATTCGGTTTTTAGACCATGTTTTAAAAGCAGCATTGAGAAATGGGTATATCTTAGGGAGTGATCAGGATCACAAATTGGACAGAAGGTCATATGAGAAAAGTTTGAAGGAACCTGGAATATATACATGTAGACTGGAGAAGAATGGATTTAGGGCATAATAGCTTTCTTCAAACATTTAAAGAACTATCTTGTGGAAGAGGATAATATTTATTTTTATTCTGGATCTGAACACTACTATAAATTGGGTAAAAGTTACTAGAAAACAGATTTGGTTCTATTCTTGAGGAAATTCTAAATCTTCATGCATTTTCTGGGGTAATATTCACATAGAGCTATGATTATCTGTTAGAGATGTGTAAACTAAAAATAAAATTTAAAGGCCCCCTTCGACCATCTGAAAGGACTCCCTCCTATGCTAGGGCACTCTAAAATTTAACTTGAAAGACTGGTTCAGGTCATGATTGGAAGTGGGGGGTAGGGCATGCCTCATTATGCCCCCTTCCCTTTTGGAATTCAGGAAAGCCAACAAGCATTTAACATCAACACAGACGTTAGGTCTTACAAGAAACATTTACGATCTCTTCTTTCTGAAGTCTGCTACCAAGAGGCTTCATCTGCATGAAAAATATTTATTCTCCACAATCTCTTTATTGAAACTCAGACATTCCTTTCTATTGTTAACTCTTTCAAACAATTGCCAATTAGAAAAAAATTTACATCTACTTATAACCTGGAAACCCCCCCCTGCTTTGAGTTGTTCTGCCTTTCTGGACCAAACCAATGTATGTCTTAAATGTATTTGATTGATGTCTCATCTCCCTAATTTGTATAAAATCAGGTTGCTCCCCAATGACCTGGGGCACATGTTCTCAGAATCTCCTGAGGGCTATGTCACAGGCCATTGTCACTCATATTTAGCTCAGAATAAATATCCTCAAATATTTTACAGAGTTTGACTCTTTTTGTTGACAGATATCATGAAAAGAACAGGAAGATGGGTTTCACTTCTAGAATCTCTTTCAAGTTTAAGGTTCTATAAATCTAAGCTTTCTTTTCATTGTCCCGGAAAGGCACATGCTTTCTGATATCACAGGGTGAAAGAAAAACATTCTTGGAGTTTACTTAAATTAGCTTCTCCAATAGGATTATTCTTGGTTCAAATACATAACTGCTCAATTAGCTCTAGAAGTATTGTGTACACAATTAGTTGCATGTTCCAACTTAATTTTCAAAACCTTTTAGAAATCTTTCGTGTCAACTGGCAATGTGAAAGAAAATCCTGGATTGTACTGCCATTTCTGTCCCTGAGTTGCCCACCGAGACTGGATTTACACAACAATACTGTCAACTTATTGAGGATTTGGAGTAAATAGCAAATATACTCAAATAGCATTATAGTGTGCATAATGTACACACTGTTTATAGTATAAAATGTTGATAATTATATTTATTAATTAATTTTCATGAAGATAGTGTAGAGCTTCCAATTTCCTGGAAATAAAATGGTGCAAAATCATCTAGTTGTTATTGAAACAGAAAATTTTCCTGTCACTCATGCCAGATGCTGAAATTCAGAAACATATTTGAAGCACAGGTTTAACCCATGGCACCAGCATCTAAAATGATTCCAGACATTACAGGTGCTTATTTCTTGTATTTGTATTGCCCTATAAAGCAAAGACAAGACATTTTAAATAAAATAAAATTGACTTAGTCATTTCAAAATTAAGACCTTATCAAAAAACTGCAATAGGTAAACATTTCCTGTGTCATCTGAAAAAGAATTTTATAATACTAAGTTGACGTGAAAAGACATTTAGAGCTAAATTTAGTGATACATGCAGTAAAGATGAATAGTCATGCAAATTTCTCAAAGTTATTATGTTTTTAATAATTTAAAATTCATCAAAGAAAGCCATTGGTTTCCCGGTGATTAATATACGCTATGCCTCTTAAAAAGTGAACAATGAATCTTCTGTGATTCTCCAGGTTTATTTTTTTCACAGGGTAAGCTTTATTGGTGATGACAGCTAACAGAGATTTCTTACAAACCACCATCAATTTGAAATGTAGTTTGCATATTTTGACACTTTATTTTAGAGAGGAACTGAAATAAGTTGTTGACAACGTCTCACTAAATTACACTGTCAGAGGTCTGTTTTGAAGACTCACGTTTTCACTTCAATATTTCTGAAAAATTTTAAAGTACAATTATGCATTCCTCAAATAATGGCCTTCAGTAATCAGCTCTTCCAAAGTTCAAGAGGGTCCTATTTTCATGGGGGAAGTGCTTTAATCAAGATTTCTTTTTTTCTAGTTTTCAGTAATCAGAGCTCTTCCTGAATTTTCTTCAATCTTCTTTTAAGATAAAATTATCAAATTTCCATGGTAATTAAATGAAAAATTTTAAGTGTATGGATTATTTTGCATAATAGTCATAAAGATACAAGCAAAATTAACTAAGAAAAAAGTGCAGGATTTAGCATGAAGGCCATGGGCTCACTAAATGCAGGTCTGTAGCAACATTTCTCTATTGTAAAAGGGTTTTACATCTTAACTAGCTGTGTTTCCCTAGATCTGTTGTATATATATTTCCAAAGGACAAAGATAACACTGATAAAATGTTATATAATTAAGAATACAAGTAACAGCACAAAATTATTTTTTATTTTACAGAAAACAAATTAAGGTCATATTGAAACAAACGTAAGCTGGAATAACTTTTAAAATTATATTCTCTAGATCACATCTTCTATATGTTGTTTTTCAACTATTGTCTAAAAAATACAAAGTAACCTGACATCACAAGATAATTGTATCACTAACTGTATTATCTTTTCAAGATGTTTCTTGAGACCAGAGAAATAAAACCTACGGCCCTTAATACAAGTTCTTGGCAATACATTTTATTTTCTTGAACAAATGAATATTCCCAATGCAAATGAATACCTTTTCCACTCAGTAGATTTTATTTTCCACCAGTTGTGTTGGCATCTGGAAAACAAAACTTTAAAAAAGCAAGGAAGACACACAGCAAGATGGCAGATTAAAAGGCTCCACTAATGGTTCCCCAGCAAGGACACCAATTTAACTACTATCTACACAGAAAAAAAAACACTTTCATGAGAACTAAAAGTTAGATGAGTCTTCATGGTATCTGGTTTTAACTCCATATTACTAAAAGAGGCACTGGAAAAACTAGAAAAAACAGTGTTAAATCTCTGACGGCTGCCCCTCCTTCACCCTCAGCAGCAGCAGCAGCAGCATGGTGCCTGGAGCATCTCTGGGTGCTAGAAGAGGGAGAACGCAGAAATTGTGAAGCATTGAACTGAGTGCTGTTCTGTCAGAGCAGAAAGAAAAACCAGACGAAACTCAGCTGACATCTGCCAACAGAGGAAGACTTAAACCAGCCCTATGCAAAGGGGAATTACCAAGTCCTGTGGTGAAAACTTGAGTTTCCACAAACCTCACCACCAAAGGCCAAAATGCTGTTGGTCTCTAAATAAATACAAAAGACTGTCCAGGCTATAAGGACTACAATTCTTACACAAATCCTAGGGCTAAACTGAGCCCAGAGAGCATAGACGGAGTGAGAGGCACAGGACTTGCTGAGACACCAGCTGGGGTGGCTAAAGGAGTGCTGGCATCACCCCTCCACTAACCCCAAGCTGTGCAGCTCACAGCTTCAAGAGACCGCATTCTTCCACTTGAGAGGAGTAGAGGAAAAAGTGGGGAGGATTTTGTCTTGCATCTTGGAAACCAGCTAAGTCACAGCAGAATACAGCAATCAGTCAGAGTCATGAGACCGCTGTTGCAGGCCCTAGCTTCCAGATAACATTTCTCTACACACTCTGGGCCAGAAGGAAATCTTCTGCCTTGAAGGGAAAGGCCCAGTCCTGGAAACATATGTCACCTGCTAACTGAAGAGATTTTGGGCTCTGAGTAACCACCATGACCCAGATACTAAGTTGAGTGTCAGCATCTGAGACATGCTGGCTTCAAGTACAAGCATAGCCACATAAGGCTAGAGCACCAAGTGAGCTCTTGGGGTTCCTGGCTCCATGACCTGACTCTTGGACAGCATATTTGGACCTCTCTGGGCAAGAGGGGTAGACACTTCTCTAAAGGGTGAGTCCTAGGCCATGCAGCATTCACCAGAAACTGACTTAAGAACCCTTGGGTGTTAAGGGAATATCAACAGTAGTCCAAGAGAACCCTCCATGGCCTGTGATCATGGTGGCCACAAGGTAAAGCTGCTTTGCCCTTTGAAAGGGGAGGAAAAAGTGGGAAGTTCTACATCTTGTGATTTGTGTGCCAGCTCGGCCACAGTACGGTAGAAAACCATGTAGACTTCTAGGATTCTTTACTCTAGTCCTGACTCCCAAGTGATACCTCTGGACCCATCTTGTACCTAGAGGAACTCACCACCTTGAAAGGAAGAGCAGAGTCCTGGCTGGCATTGCCACCTGTTGATTGTATACAGCCACAGATCCTTGGGCAAATATAGGAAGTAGCTAGAGAGTGGTTACAGCAGGCTTTGAGTGACAACCAGTAATGTCCTGGCTTCGGGTCTGACCCAATGCAGTCATAGAGGTGGTGGCTGCAGGGGTACTTGTGTCACTCCACCCCCAGCTTCAGATGTCTCAGAACGAAGAGAGAGACTCCATTAGTTTGAGACAAAATAAGGAAAGAGAACAAGAGTCTGCACCTGGTAATTCAGATAATGCTACTGAATCTTGCCTAACACCACCAAAGCAGTATCTCTATGACACTGCAAGAATCACAGCATTACTGGGTTTGGGGTGACCACTAAAGCAGATACAGCTTAAAGCACAACACCCAAGTTCTTTTAAATATCTGCAAAGCCTTCCCAAAAAGGACAAGTGGAAACCAGCACAGATAGTGATGACTATAATAAATATCAAACTCTTCAATGACATTAAACTGACAGACATTTACTAGCATCAACACCATCCAGAAAAAATTACATCACCAAATGCAAAATGTAAGTCACTAGGTACCAATCCCGCAGAATCATAGATACGCAGCATTTCAGAGTAAGAGTTCAAAATAATTGTATTGAGGAAATAAACAAATAAAAAAAAATCAAGATAACCCAGATAATGAATTCAGACTTCTATCAGATAAATTTAACAAAGAGATTAAAATAATTAAAAAGAATCAAGTAGAAATTCTAGAGTAAAAAACTGCAGTTGGCATACTGAAAAATGCATGAGAGTCTTTTGCTAGCAGAACTGATCAAGTAGAGGAAAGCATTAGTGAGTTTGAAGGCAGGTTATTCAAGACTACAGTCAGAGAAGATAAAAAAATGAGTAAAAAACAGTGAAGCATAATTATAGGATCTAAAAGACAGCCCCAAAATGTCAAATCTAAGTTATTGGCCTTTAAGAGAAGGTAAGGGAAGAGACAGAAATTTTTTTCAAATAGATAATAACATAAAAATACTAAAACCTACAGAAAGATACCAATATGGAAATAAAAGAAGGTTATAGAATACCAAGCATATTTAACCTAAATAAGACTACCTCAAGGTATTTAGTAATCAAATCCCCCCAGAGATCAAGGATAAAGAAAGAATCCTAAAAGCAGTAAGGGAAAATAAACAAATAGCATACAATGGAGCTCCAATACATCTGGCCAAATACATTTCAGTGGAAACCTCACAGGCCAGGAGAGAGTGGTATAATGTATATAAAGTGTTGGAGAAACCTTTTACCTTAGGATAGTTTATCAAGTAAAAAAAAAATTCTTCAAACATGAAGTAGAAATAATGACTTTTCCAGACCAAAAAAAAAATAAAACCTGTGGATTCATCCACACCAAATCTCTCCTAAAATAAGTGCTTTAAAAAGTACTTTATTCAGAGAGAAAAGAGCATTAGTGAGCAAAAAGTAATCACCTGAAGGTACAAAACTCACTGATCATAGTAAGTTCACAGAAAAACTGATAATATTATGACACTGTAACTGCGGTGTATAAACCATGCTTAAGCAGAAAGAATAAACAATCATCCAATAAAAGACAGTAATTCCAAAAACTTTTCAAGACAGACAGTACAATAAAATATAAGTAGTAACAAAAACATTGAAAAGTGGGGGGACAAAATTGACACATACAGTTACTCATTTTCTTTTTGTTTGTTTATAAAAATAGTGTTATTTTCAGGTTATAATAATGGGTTGTAAGATAATATTAGCAAGCCTTGTGACCCTCAAACCCAAAAACATACAATAGATACAGAAAACATAAAAATCAAGAAACTAAATCATATCACCAGAGAAAGTCATCTTACCAGAGTAAGATAGAAACAAAAGAAAGAATAACGAGAAGATCACGAAAGAACCAGAAAGCAAATAACAAAAGACAGGAGTAAGTCTCTACTTACCAAGAGTAACATTGAATGTAAATGGACTAAACTCTCTAATCAAAACACAGAGTGGACTTTGGGCCACGATGGCCAATTAGAAGCAGCTGTGGTCCACAGCGCTCATGTAGAGGAATGAAAGGGGTGAGTGAATTCAATATCTTCAACTAAAATATTTAGGTTCTCATAGTGGAATTGACTAGGCAAACAACTTGACTCATGAAGAAAGAAGAAAAACAGGATGGGTTGATAGCCCACCCAAGGGTGGCATGGAGCCAAAGGAATCCCCATCCCCAGCCAAGGGAAGTGGTGAGTTATGTGGCATCACTTGGGAAACCAAGCTTCTCCCATGGATTTTTGCAATCCATGGATCAGGAGATCCTCTCGTGAGCCCATGCCACCAGGGCTGTGGGTTCAATACACAGAGCTATGTGGAAACCCTTCCCAAGAAGGACAAGTACAAACAAGCCCAAATTGCAAATACTACAATAAATGACAAACAGTTTAATGTCCAGACACTGACAAACATCCACAAGCATCAAGACCATCCAGAAAAATATTATGTCACTAAATAAAATAAATAAGGCACAGAGACCAATCCTGGAGACATGGAAATATGTTACATTTCAGAAAATTCAAAATACTTGTTTTTAGGAAACTCCAAGAAATTTAGGATACCACAGAGAATTAAGACTTTAAGCAGATAAATTTAATAAACATGTCGAAATAAATAAAATGAATCGAATAGAAATTCTGGAGATGAAAAATGCAACTGAAATACTGAAGATGAGAGGAGAAGGAAGAGTAAAGATAATTTTGTCCCACATCTTGGATTCCAGCTAAGCCATAGTAGCATAAGGCACCAGGGAGAGCTGTAAGGCCCACATTCCAGATCCTACATCCTGAATGATATATCCAGACACACCCTGGGATATAAAAACCCTGTTTGCAAAGTCTCCATTTGTTTAGAAAAAATCAAGGGAAGAGAACTAGTGTCTGCCTGATAATTCAGACAATTATTTTAAATGTTATCCAAAAAAACCAAGGTGGTACTACTAGGAGTCTGCAAAAGCTACAGCATTATTGGTCTTTGCGTAAGGTCCTTTTGAATGACTTGAAAGTCTTTTTTTACTGTGTGATTATCTGACCTTTTTTTTTTTTTTTTGGCATACTTTCAGGAAACCCAATTAAATTTAAGATATCAAAGATAATTAAGGTTATACTGTAAAAACAGACTTTATCACAGCATTTTAATAGCAGAATTAATCAAGCAGAAGAAAGAACTTGTGAGCTTGAAGACAGGTAATTTAAATATACACAGACATAAGAAATAAAAGGAAAATAATTATCCACATTTACAAGATATATAAAAAAGCCTTTAGAGGACAAATCTGAGACTTATTGGCCTTAAAGAGAAGGTAGACATAGGTCAGACATGGTGGCTCACACCTGTAATCCAGCACTTTGGGAACCTGAGGTGGGCGGACCAGCTGAGATCGGGAGTTCTAGACCAGCCTGACCAACATGGAGAAATCCCTGTCTCTACTAAAAATACAAAAGAAGTAGTCGGGCATGCTGGCACGTGCATGTAATCCCAGCTACTCGGGAGGCTGAAGCAGAAGAATCAGTTGAACCCGGGAGGCAGAGGTTTAGGTGAGCCAATATATAGACCATATATTAGCTCTCAAAACAAGTCTTATAATATTCAAAAATTGAAATAAAATCAAACAACTTCTCTGATTACCTTGGAATACAACTAGGAATCAACAAGAAGAAATTTGAAAGCTAAACAAACACATGAAAATTAGAAAATATACTTTTGTATTATCATTAGGTAAATAGAGAAATTAAGATGGAAATTGAAAATTGAAATTAAGATGGAAATTGAAAATTAGAAAATATACTTTTGAATTATCACTAGGTAAATAGAGAAATTAAGATGGAAATTGAAAATTAAACAAATGATAATGGAAACACAGCATATCAAAAGCCATGGGATAAACCAAAATCAGTACCTCACTAAGTGGGAAGTTTAAAGGTATAAATACTCACATCAAAAAATAATTTAAAAATTTCATTTAAAAACAGAATGATGCATCTTAAAAAATTAGATATGCAAAAGGAAACCAAACCCTAAATTAGTAAAAGAAAACAAGTAATACAAATTCTAGCACAAATAAATAAAATTGAATTAAAGAAAACAATATGAAAAATTAATAAAACAAAGAGATCATTTTAAAAAAATAATTAATACAATGAGGAAACCTGTAGCTAGACTAAGAGAAAGAGAAGACCCAGATAAATAAAATCAGAGATTCAAAAAGAGACATGACAACCAATACTGTAAAAATTCAAAGGATAATTTGTTACTAATCTGAGCCTTTGGGGCCTCAGATGTGATGTTAGACACCCTACTGCTTCCCAGGCATGGGGACCAAGGGAGGGCAGTGAGGTCTGAGAATCACATGTAAAAATTCAAAGGATAATTTGTTACTAATATGAGCAACTAGGCATCAATAAACTGGAGACCATCTAAGAATTACATCAATTCCTAGACACGTACAACCTATCAAAAACAAGCAATGAGAACAAAGCTATAATAAAACATCTTCCAGCAAAGAAGATACCAAGACTCAATTGCTTCACTGCTAGATTCTACCAAACATTTAAAGAAGAACAAATACCAATCACACTAAAACTATTCTGAAAAATACTGAAGGAGAAAATACTTCCGAACTTATTGTATGAGGCCCATATTACCCTGATACCAAAACCAGAAAAAAGACACATTAAAAAAAAAATCTACAGGTCAATGTCCCTAATAAATATTGTTGCAAAAATAATAGCAAACTGAATTCAAGAACACATGAAAATAATCATTCATCATGACCATGTGGGATTTCTCCCTGAGATGCAAGGATTTTCAACATATGCAAATCATCAGTGTAATAAATCATACCAACAGAATAGAGGACAAAAGCCACAAAATTATTTCAATTGATGCTGAAAAGACATTTGATAAATTAAACATCTTTTTCATAATAAAAACCCTAAAAAAACCTGAGTATAATGAGAACATACCTCAGTATAACAAAAGCCATATAAAAACAGATCCACAACTAGTATCACACTGAATGGGAAAAAATGAAAGCCTTTCCTCTAAGGTCTGTAACATGACAAGAATGTCCAAATGTCCACTTTCACCACCATTATTTAACATAATGTTTTAGCTAAAGCAATCAGACAGGATAATGAAATTAAAAATGTCCAAGTTGGAAAAGAAGAGGTCAAATGCTTGTTTGCAGATGATAAAACCTTATATTTGGAAAAACCTAAAGACTCCATCAAAAAACAATTCGACAAGATAAACAAATTCAACAAATTTAAAAGATACAAAATCAACATAAAAATTAGCAGATTTTTTATATATCAATAGTGAACAATCTGAAAAAATTAAGAAATTAATCTCTTTTGCAATAGCTACAAATAAAATTAAACACATGCGAATTAACTACAAAAGTGAAAGATTTCTAGAATGCAAACCATAAAACATTAAATAATTGAAGAAGACATAAAACTTGAAAAGATATTTTATATTTATAAATTGGAAGAATCAATATTGTTAAAATGTCCATACTACAGCCAGGTGCAGTGGCTCATGCCTGTAATCCCAGCACTTTGGGAGGCTGAGACAGTCGAATAATGAGGTCAGGAGTTTGAGACCAGCGTGACCAACATGGTGAAACCCCGTCTCTTCTAAAAATACAAAAAATTAGCTGGGCATAGGGGCAGACACCAGTAATCCTAGCTACTAGGGAGGTTAAAGCAGGATAATCGTTTAAACCTGGGATGTGGAGGTTGCAGTGAGCCAAGATTGTGCCATTGCACTCCAGCCTGGGTGGCAGAATGAGACTCTGTTTCAAATAAATAAAATAAAATAAAATAAAATGTCCATACTACACAAAGTAATCTAGAAATTCAATTAAGTTCCTATCGAAATACCAATGACATTCTTCCCAGAAACTGAAAAAAAAAAAAATCCAAAAAACTATACAGAACCACAAAAGACCTAGAATAGCCAAAGCTACCAGGATAAAAATTTATAAAAATCAAGGAATTATATTACATAACTTTCAATTATACTACAGAATTATAGTAACCAAACTGGCATGGTACTGGCATAAAAAACAGACACATGGTCCAATGAAATGGAATAGAGAACCCAGAAAGTAATCCACACATCTACATTGGACTCATTTTTTGACAAAGATGTCAACAGCATGCATTGGGGAAAATATATCTATATTTATATCTATATAGATATATAACTTATATATATTTATGTATATATATATAGAGAGATCTATTTATCTATCTATATCTATAGCTATTCAGAAAAATAAAGTTAGACCCCTCTCTATATAAAATATACAAAGAAAACAAAAAATGATGAAGGACTTAAATCTAGAATATCAAATTATAAAATTTATGAAAAAAAATATTGGGGAAACTCTCCAAAACATTGAAATGGGCAAATATTTCCTGAAGAATATCCCACAAACACAGGCAATCAAAGCAAAAATGAACAAATGAGATCACATCAAGTTAAAAACCTTCTGTAAAGCAAGGAAAACAATAAACAAAATGAAAAGAAAACTCAGAGAATGGGAGAAAACATTTGCTAACTACTCATTTAATAAAGTATTAATAACCAGTATATAAAAGGAGCTTAAACAACTCTGTAGGAAAAGTCTAATAATCTGATTAAAAGTTCAGCCAAAAATCTGTATAAACATTCCTTTAAAAAAAGACATTCAAATGGCAAACAGGCATACGGCGTGCACCGTCTGAAGCTGTAGTCCAAGCTGTACCTTCGTCCCTTTTGACCAAAGCTGGAGCATTTGGAATGCAGGGTGCCAAGTCCCTAGGGTACACACAACAGGGGGCCCTGGGCTCAACCTAGGAAACCAAGTTTTTCTCCCAGGCTTCAGGGCCTGTGATGGGAGAGGCTGCCTCAAATGTCTCTGACATGTTCTGGAGACATTTTTCTTGTTGACTTGGTGATTAACTTATGGCTCCTTGTTAATTATGCAAATTTCTGTAGTAGGCTTGAATTTCTCCCCCAGAATATGAGTTTTGTTTTTTTTTTCTATTGCATTGTCAGGCGGCAAATTTTCCATATGTTTAGGCTCTACTTCCTCTTGAACCCTCTGCCATTTAGAAATTTGTCCTTTCTGCTGGATACCCTAAATCACCTCTCTCAAGTTCAAAGTTCCACAGATCTCTAGGACAAAGACAAAATGCCACCAGTATCTTTGTTAAAGCATAAAAAGGGTCACCTTTGCTCCAGTTCCCAAAAAGTTCCTCATCTCCATCTGAAACCACCTCAGTCTGGATTTCATTGTTTATACTGCTATCAGCATTTTGGACAAAGCCATTTAACAAGTCTAGAAAGTTTCAGACTTTCCCACATTTTTCTGTCTTTTTCTAATCCCTCTAAACTATTCCAGCCTCTACCTGTTACCCAGTTCCAAAGTCACTTCCACATTTTTGGCTAACTTTACAGCAGTGTCCTACTACCTGGTAGAAGTGGCCTCATTGTCTGGGGTGACACCTGAGGTTCCTGGTCTCATGTAGATCAAGGATGTGAACACACACAGAAGTTGAGGTTTAAAGTAGAATTTTAATAGACAAAAGAAAGAGAATAGCTATCTGCTGCAGAGAGGGGTCCCGGAAAAAATGGTTACCGATGCACAGTGAAATGCAAAGGTTTTTATAGACAAGCTAGTAGGAAGGCAGTATCTCATCTACATAGGGTGCAAAAAACCTCATTAGGACCAGGTGCACCATCTACATAGCGCATAAATCTCTGGCAGTCCTCATCCCAATCTTACTATGCACATGGGTAGTAACTCCATGTTCTTGTTTATTTCTTTCTGTGCATGTGCTAAAAACAATGAAAGGTGGAACCCCCATCTTGGACATGCCTGGCCCCAGGTAGCTCTTTCTATTTGTGGAGCTGCTGGCATCCCCCCTGGGCAAACTTCCAGCTTCTTTATATATCTTCTGCATCGCCATCTTTTGCTTTGTCAGAAAAGAAGTGATTTCTTGAGCTGCTTTTTATTAGAAGGGAAGTTCTGCTGAGGATTATTTTGCCCTCACTAAATAATTTCCTTTTATCTCCTGTATCACTGGCACCAATTTACTGTATTCGTATATTTTCATACTGCTAATACCTGAGACTGGTTAATTTATAAAGATACAGAGATTTAATGCAGTCAGAATTCCACATGACTGGCGAGGCCTCACAATCATAGTAAAAGGCCAAGGAGGAGCAAAGACACATCTTACATGGTGGTAGGCAAGAGAGCACGTGCAGGGCAACTGCCCTTTATTAAATCATCAATTATTGTGGGATTTATTTACTGTCACAATAATAGAACAGGAAAAACCTGCCACCATGATTCAATTACCTCCTACCAGGTTCCTCCCATGACATAATCCTCCCATAATGTGGGGATTATGGGAGCCAAAATTCAAGATGAGATCTGAGTGAGAACACAGTCAAACCATATCAATGGGATTGTAGATTGGTACAATCACTATGAACAACATTTAGGAAGTTTGTCAAAAAACTAAAAATTTCATTATCATATAATCCAGCAGTATTACTCCTAGGTATGTATGCAAAAGAAACATGAGAACACTTGGGCACAGGGAAGAACACACTCACTGGGCTAGGTGGGGGAGTGGAGGGGAAGGACAATGGGGGCGCGGGGGAGGATGGGGAAGGGATAACACCTAACACCGGGAGAAATGCTTGATGTATGTGATGGGGATGTAAGGGGGGAAGGAGACAGCAAACCACCATGGCATGTATGCACCTATGCAACAATCCTGCAGGATGCAGGATGTGCACATGTACCCCAGAGCCCAAAGGGGGAAAAAAAAAAAAAACAATGATCTAAACATGGAGGTAAAATTCACGACAAAATATTACAACAGCTAATCAAACAATGTTTAAAAAGAATTATGTATTATGTCCAAGTAAGGCTGCTTCAACGTCCAAAACTTATTCATTATATATCTTTTTAAAACATCTCTGAAATCTAGAAATAAAAAGGAGCTTCCTTAGCATGATAAAGAAAATCTACCAGAAACCTACATGTAATATCAAACTTAATTTTGAGAAACTAGAAGCTGTCACAATAAGATCAAGAATAGGGCCAGAATGTCCCCCATTCAGATCTCACTTTAAACATTGTACTGGAAGTCCTCACTAAAGCAATGAGACTATATGTACATATACAGATTTAAGAGAGAAGAAATAAAATTTTCTTAGTTTTCAGATAGCATGATTGTTTATGCAGAAAATTCCAAGAAACAGACCCAAACAAAGAAACTAACAAAAAAACTCCAAGATCTAATAAGCAATTACATATAGTAAGGTTATTAGATATAGAGTTTACGTATAAAAGCCATTTTTTTTTTTTCTCCAGCAACGAACAACTAAAAGTTGAAATTATGGACAGGGATAAAGGTGGAAACCATCATTCTCAGAAAACTAACACAGGAACGGAAAACAAAACACTACGTGTTCTCACTCATAAATGGGAGTTTAACAATGAGAACACATGGACACAGGAAGGGGAACATCACATACCACAACCTGTCAGGGGGTGAGGGGTAAGGGGAAGGAGAGCATTAGGACAAATAACTAATGCCTGTGGGGCTTAAAACCTAGATGATGTATTGATGTGTACAGCAAACCACCATGACACATGTATACCTATATAACAAACCTGCATGTTCAGCACTTGTATCCCAAAACAAACTAAAACAACAACAACAAAACTAACCATCAAGGAAACAGCACAAAACCATTTACCTTAGCAAAAAATAAAATACTTAGATAAAATTATCAAATTAAGCACATTACCCACTTTTGGAAAACTACAAAACTGATAAAATAAATGGTATATTTAATAAATAAAGACCATTATCTTCTCATTTAGGGTACAAACTTTCAGTTACGATACTAATAAGTTTTGGGGATCTAGTGTGCAACACAGTGACTGTAGTTAACATTATTGTGATGTATATTTGTAATTTGTTACGATAGTAGATATTAGATGTTCTCATGATTTAAAAAAGAGTGGGTGATGAACATTAAACCATTGGTTTGTGGCAATTATTTCACAATGTATACATATACCAGTAGAACACGTTGTGTACTGTGCATATACATATACATTGTATACAGTATATATACTGTATATAGTACACATATATATAATATATATTCAATTTTTATTTGTCAATTATACCTCAATAAGGCTTACAAATAATTTTCAAAACACAAAATGAGTTAATAAATGAATAAACAGCAGTACCATGTACTGGAAGACTAAATGTTGTTAAGTTTGTTTCTCTCTAATTTCATGTATATATTCAAGACAATCCTAATCAGTATCTTAGCATGCTATTTTGTGGATATCAACAAATTGATTATTAAATTTATACAGAAAGGCAAAGCAGCCAGAATCATCAACAAAACACTGAAAAAAATAGCAAAGTTAAAATACTGACATGATCCAACTGTAAGACTCCACAAAAAGCTACCGTGATCCAGATATTATGGTACTGATAAAAATAATAGACATGTTTATAAGTGGAAATGAATGGAGAGGGAAGAAATAGAAGATAATACAAAAACAGATGAAAATATAGTCAACTGGTCTCTGACAAAAGAACAAAGGCAATTCATTGGAGAAAAAATGTTTTTTCCAACAAATACTGCTAAAAATTGAATGTCAATTTACAAAAAGTTAGTCTAGACAATGATGTTGCACCTTTAACAAATATTAACTCAAAATGGTTCATAGACTTAAACAGAAAGCAAAATGAATACTAAAAGTTCTAAGAAATAATGTAGGAGTAAATCTAGATGATCTTGGATTTAGCAATGAGTTTTTAGAAGCAACACTTAAAGGATAATTAATGAAATGAAAATGTGACATTTGACTTCATTAAAATAAAATAAAAAACTTGTCCTCTGTGAAATAAATTAGTAAAAGAATGAAAAGGCAAGTCACAGACTTGTGGAAAATATTAGCAAACGCATATCTGATAAAGGACTTGCATACAAAATACACAAAAACTCCTAAAACAACAATAAGAAACAACCATTTTTTTTAAGATTGGCAAAAAATCTAAACAGATACCCTACCAAAGAGCATGTACAAATGCAAATAAGCATGTGTAAAGATGCTACTACTATATACAATTAGGGAATTGTAAATTAAAACTACAATGAAATACCTCTACATACATATTGGTATTACTAAAATCCAAAATACTGATTTATCATATACTTGCATATATGTGGAGCAATATTCACATTACTGTGGATAATGTGAAATGATACAACCTCTTTGAAAGACAGTTTTGCAGTTTCTTACCAAGATAAACATAGTCTGCTTATAGCATTCAACAACTGTGCCTTAAAGTTTTTATGTATTGAGTTAAATTTTGTCCTCACAAAATACTGCACACAAAAAGTTATGGAAGCTTTACTCATAATCACCAAAAAAAGAAAAAAAAAAAAACAGAAGTAACTAAGATTCCCTTGAATAGGCAAGAAGACAAACTGAGACATATCAATAAACTAGAATACTATTAAAAGAATAAAAGAATTAAATTATTAATCTATGAAAAGACATGAAGGAATGTTAAATGTACATATCTAAAGTGATAAAAGTGACACTGAGAAGACCACACATTGTGTGAGTGGCAATATATGACATTCTAGAAAAGGCAAAACTATAGGAAGAATAAAATCTCAGTTGTTGCCAAGGGTTTTACAGCAGAATAAGAAATCAATAAATGAAGCAGTGGAACAATTTTGTACAAAGCTATATTCGCAGATACATGGCATTAAACATTGGTCAAAATCCATGGGACACATGATAGTGAAACTGTAAATTCTGGACTTTAGTTAATAATATTGTGTTACACACACACACACACACACACACACACACACATTCCTAGAAATACATCTAACAAGGGAGGTCGAAGTTCTCAACAAGTACAACTACAAAACAGTACCAAAAAAAAAAATTGTAGATGAAATTAATAGAAAACTTTCCATACCCATTGACTGAAGAATCAATATTATTAAAATGGCTATATTCCTCAAAGCAAGCCATAGATTCAATGCTATTCCTATAAAAATACCAACATTCATATGAAACCAAAAAAGAGCCCAAATTGCTAAAACAATTGTAAGCAAAAAGAACAAGGCTGAAGACATTGCATCCCCCCAACTTCAAACTATACTACAAGACTGCAGTAAAAAAACATGGTACTAGTATAAAAACAGACACCAAGGCCAAGGAACAGAATAGAGAACCCAGAAACAAAGATACACACCTACAATTAGCTAATCTTCAACAAAGTCAACAAAAATAAGCAATGAGGAAAAGACTTTCTATAAAATAAATGGAACTGGGATAACTGGCTATGTATAGGCAGAAGAATTAAACTGGACCATTACCTATCAACATATACAAAAATTAACTCATGATGAATTAAAGGAAAATCCAAAACCTAAAGTAATAAAAATTCTAGAAGAAAACCTAGGAAATACCATTCTGGACATCAATCTTGATGAATAATTTATGACTAAGTCCTCAAAAGCAACATAAATGAAACCTAATAAATGAAACCTAAGTAAACTAAAAAGCTTCTGCACAGCAAAAGAAACTGCAGAGTAAACAGAAAACCTACAGCATGGGAGAAAATATTCACAAACTGTGCACTTGACAAAGTTCTAATATCCAGAAATGGCTCTTACAGCCATGAAAGAGAGACGAGTTTGTCTCTTGCATTTGATATTGCTAGGTCTCTGTCTGATTAGATACTGGGTCTGTCCCGCAGACTCTGGCTGAGTGATGGATGAAAGGAGTACTCAGCACAGGTATGCAGTGTAAGAGCTGTTAAGAGGACTGCCAGGAGAGCGAGCAGTCCCAATAAGCTGGAGCTGCTAGCTTTTATTTAGTACAGATATAATGCCAAGAGCCTGAAGCCAACACAATTTGTAGGTAATTAACATCGTCCCCCCTTCCAGGGAGCAGTCTCACCCACTGACGAACAAAGGTCAACATAAGTAAACAAGCCTATTTAGATAAACTCCCCCTACATTCCCTTGTACCTAATCCTCACCCTTTGCCTCAGGGTAAGAGAACATCTGTCTTCAGCTTATTCTTTTTTGAAGCTTTGCAAAACCTTCTGACCTTTGAAGATTTGTCTTTCCCTATAGCTCTCCCACCACCCTGACCAATCTCCTACAATTAGATGGTGCTTGCCAACTGTATTAGTCCATTCTCACACTGTTATAAAGATACAACTTGAGACTGGGTAATTTATAAACAAGTTTTAATTGACTCACAGTTCTGCATGGCTGGGGAGCCCTCAGGAAACTTACAATCAAAGCACCTTCTTCACAAGGTGGCAGGAGAGAGTGTGAGCAAAGGAGGACACTTACCCAACACTTATAAAACCATCAGATCTCATGAGAACTCACTCACTATCATGAGAACAGTGTGGGGAAACTGTTCTCATGATGCAATCACCTCCCACCAGATTCTTTTCTCAACACCTGGAGGTTACAATTCAAGAGGAGATTTGGGTGGAGACACAAGTCTAACCATGTCACAAACATTGAGGCAGATCTTCCCTACTTAGTCCATTCAGACTCACAAACTAACCTCTGGAAACACTCTCACATCCACAGTCAAAATAATGCTTTATCAGGTTTCAAGGTATTTCTTAATCTTAAATTGACACCTAAAATCAAACCCACAAGTCCAACCTTTGTCAACTTGGCAGCCATACACATCTTAAATCATACATAAATTCTACATAGATGATAAGCAGGTAATAGTTTCACCTAACATGATGCAACTAACATGATAAAACACTGCTGTATAAAATTGGAAACACTAATCCCTTTCTAGAATTTTCTTTCAGGATTGTAACATTCAGGATTTTAATCTTTTGGAATTGTGATATTTTAGAAATTTTAGATGTTAGGAATTTTAGACTTTTAGGATTTTGACTTATTTTGTTCTTATGTGATTTCAACATTTGGGATTATGGTTTTTGAAATTGGGTATTTTGAGATTAATAATCTACAGCTATTTTACTGTTACATATACAGCCCCCAACTGGAAATGAATGCTCACAAAAACTTGCACATAAATGTTTATAGCAGCATTATTTATAATGGCCAAAAGGGAAAAGATCCCAAATGTCCATGAATTAATAAATGAATAAACAAAATGTAGCATATCCATAAAATAACATATTACTCAGTCATAAAATCTAATAGAGTACTGGCACATGATATAAGAATAATCCTTATAAACATTTTTATAATTTAAAAAGCCAGTTGAAAAGAACTACATAGTATATGATCCCATTTCTATCAAATGTCCATAATAGGTACATTAATAGAAACAGAAAGTAGAGTTGTAGCTGCCTGGGGATGAAGAAATTTTGGGATAAAATGGAGGATGAATGTTAATATACATGGAGTTTCTTTTGGAGTGAGGGAAATGCTCTAAATTTGTTACAGTTACAAAGGGAGTGGACAAAATGTTCTAAAGTTTTTTACAGTTACAAAGGTCTGTGAATATTCTAAAAATATTAAATTGTTCATTTTAAATGAGTGAATTGTATGGTACGTGAACCATATCTACATAAAAGTTTTATATTAAAATCATAATTTAATTTTTCATCTAAAGAAAATAGAAGATCACAGATTCCATAAGCAAAGCAAAATAGCCAAATAGAAGCCTGCATTCCTCACAGGAACACTAAATTTGGCAACTATCTATGCACATAAAAGAAATTCATAAAAAACAAAAATGATGTGAGCGATCACATTACCTAGTTTTAATTGCATATAATTAAATGAAGCACTGAAGAGGGTAGGAAAACAGTTCTCAATTTGCTGATGCCACTCCTTTCCAACCCTTCAGCAGCAGCCTCTTGGCACAGAGAGAATCTGTGATCATGGTAGAGGGAGAACTCAATGTAAAATTGATTGTGGAGTTTTACATTAAAACTCAATGATTACAAGACCATGCAGAATTTATCTGATGCTCATTGAAGAAACATTTAGACGAGTTAAACAAGAGAGGAGTCACCAATCCCAGTGGTCATAATTTGCATTTCAGCAAGCCTTGCCATCATTGGCTAAAGTGCTCTGGGATCCTAAATGAATGCAAAAGGGTGTCTAGGCGCACAGACTGTAGTGTACTTGGGGGGCACCTAACCTAGTGACACACCAGATATGTTGGCTGAAGGAGTGCTTGTGTCATCCCCACCCCAACCCCAGGCAGTGCAGGCTCACAACTTCAAAATAAGCCCTTCACTCTAGTTGAGGAGAGGAGAGGGAAGAGAAAAGGATTTTGTCTTGCATTTTGGATAACTTCTTGGCCAAAATAAAAGAAAGTATTTGGAAGAGTCATAAGGCACCCATTACAGGCTATAGCTTCCACAAAACATTTCTAAACAGACCATGAGCCAGAAGGGAACCTACTGCCTTTAAGAGAAGCACCCAGTCCTAGCAGGATTTATCACCTGATCACTAAAGAGCCTAGGGACCTGGAATAATAAGTGGTTATATCAGGTAGTACAGGTCATGGATGTTGGATGAGACTCTGAGACATGTTAGCCTTAGATGTGACCCAGCATATTCATAGATGTGGTGGCTATGAGGAGAGATTCCTTCTGCTTGAAAAAAACAAGAGGAAAGAATAAAGGGGATTTTTACTTTCACCTTAGGTACCAGCTGAGTCATGGTAGGGAGAACACCAAGAGGGTTCTTAGGGGCCGCAATTCCAGGCCTTGGCTCTTGCATGCTTTTTATGAACTTACCCTGGGGCAGACAGGAGCTCACTTCTCTGCAGTGTGAGTTCCAGGTTTGGCAGCATTCATCACAAAATAAATAAAGAGCCCTTGGGCCTTAAGTATGCATCAGTGGTACCCTAGCAGTACTCCCCATGGCCTGTGGTGGTAGTGGACATGGAGAGAGACTCCTCTGCCTGTAGAAATGGGAGAAAAGAGTGGGGAAGAATTTTGTCTTATGGTTTTGATGCCATCTTAGCTGCAGTAGAATAGAGAACCAGGTAGATGTCTAAGGTTACTGACTTCAGGCCCTGGCCCCAGAGAGTATCTCTAAATGTGCCTAGGGCTTGTGTAACTTGCTGCCCCAAAGAGAAAGACACAAGACTGGTTGAATTCATGACCTGCTGATTGTAGAGCCCTATGACCTTCAGCAAACATAGGCAGTAGTCAGGTAGTGGTTAAAGCAGGGCTTTGGCAAGACCTAGTGCTGTTCTGGCTTCAAGTTTGACTTAGCAAATTTCTAGTGGCTATGGCCAAAGGGGTACTTGTATCACTACTCCCCTATCTCCAGGCAGCTCAACAAAGAGAGACAGAGAGTTAACTTTTGGGGAGAAGAAAGTAAGGTGAGAGAACAAAAGTCTCTGCCTTGTAATTCAGAGAATTCTTCCAGATTTTATCTAAGACCACTAAGGTAGTACATTTATGAGTCTGCAAGAACTACAGCACCACTGGACTTAGGGTGCCCAAAATGAAGATATGGGTGCAGTGACCATAATTGTAGATCATAACATGTAAGTCCCTTTGAATATCTGGAACACTTTCTAAAAAACGAGGGGTACAAACAAGCCCAGACCGCAAAGATTGCAATGCTCAAACACTGACAAACATCCACAAGCATCAAGACTATACAGAAACACATGATCTCACCAAACAAACTAAATAAGGCACCAGGGCCCAATTCTAGAGAGATACAGGTAGGTGACCTTTCAGACAACCCTTTCAAAATAGCTGCATTGGAAAAAAATAAAGTCAAATAGCTTATGAGTAATATGCAATTTTTATGAATATACTACATTTTATTTACTCATTTATTAATACATGAACATTTGGGTTATTTCAACTTTTTGGCCATTATGAATAATGCTACTATAAACATTTATGTGCATGTTTTTGTGAACATATGTTTACTTTTTTTTGGAGGGGAGGTGTATAATTAACAGTAGAATAGCTGCAGATTATTAGTCTCAAAAGACACAAGGAAAAAATTCATAATTTTATCAGATAAATTTACAGACAAAATAGAAACAATTTAAAATTATTAAGCAGAATTCTTGGAGTTGAAAAATGCAATTGATATACTGAAGAATGCAAGAATCTCTTAATAGCAGGATTGATCAAGAAGAAGAAAGGTTTTGTGAGCTTGAGAACAGACTCTTTGAAAATATACACTACAGAGAAGACAAAAAAATAATAAAAAGGACAAAGCACAGCAACGAGAACTAAAAAATAGCCACAAAAGGGAAATTTAAGAGTTATTTGTTGTATAGAGAAGAGGTGTAGAGAGTGATACATGTACAAAGATCATTCAAACAATAAAATAGAGAACTTCCCAAACTTGAAGAAAAATATCAATATTCAGGTACAAGTAGGTTAAGGAAAACCAAGTATTTAACCAAAAGAAGACTACCTCAAGGTATTTAATAAACAGACTCATAAAGGTAAGGGAAGGAAAAAGGATCTTCAAAGCAACAAAAGTAAAGAAACAAATAACATACAATGGAGCTCAAATACTTGCAGCAGACTTCTCAGTAGAAATCTTACAGGCTAGGAGAAAGTTGCACAACATATTTACAGTGCTGAAGAAAAAAGCCTTAACCCTAGAAGAGTATGTATGGTGAAAATATCCTTCCAACACAAAGGAGAAATAAAGACTTTTCCATTTAAGCAAAAGTTGAGAAATTTCATCAACACCGTACTTGTCCTCTAAGATAAAAAGGACTTCTTCAATCAGAAACAAAAGGATGTTAATAAATAATAATAAATCATTTGAAAGTACAAAACACACTGATAATAGTAAGTACACAAAAAAAGCACAACATATTATAGCATTGTAATTTTGGTATGTAAACTACTCATATATTAAATAGAAAGACAAAATGATTCAATCGAAACTATTAATAAAAATGTTTTTAATACATAGTACGATAAGGTATTACTGGAAGCAACAAAAAATTAAAAAGCAGGAAGGAAGACAAAGTTAAAGTACAGAAATGTATTAGTTTTGTTTTTGCTTGATAGAATATTTGTTTATACAATCAGTGTGAAGTTGTCATTATTTTAAAATAATGGAATATAATATATTATTTTCAAGCTTTATGGTAAATCAAATCTAAAAACATATAAAAACACACAATGAATTCACATAAAATAAAGTTCAGAAATTTCCACTAGAGAAAATCGTCTCCAGTAAAAGCAAGACAGGAATAAAGTGTAGACCACAAAAAAACCAGAAAACAAATAACAGGATGTCAGGAGTAAGTCCTTAATTATTAACAATAACATGGAATGTAAATGAACAAAACTCTCCAATCAAAAGACATAGACTAGCTGAATGAATAAAAACAAGAGCCAATTATCTATTGCCTACACAAAATACATTTCACATATAAAGGCACACATAGATTAGAAATGAAAGTATCGAAAAAAATATTCCATGACAATGGAAACCAAAAGAGAAGACGTATCTATACTTATATCAGTTAAAATAGATTTCAAGACAAAGACCATAAGAAAGATATAAAAGGTCATTTTATAATGCAGCAAAATAATCTAACAAGTGTAAATATACATGCACCAAACGCTGAACCACCCAGATATAGAAATCAAATATTACTAGAGCTAAGAGAGAAATAGACTCCAATAAAATAATAATATGTGTATGCTTCAACACTCCAATTTCAACATTGCACAGATCATCCAGAGAGAAAATAAACAAAAGAAATGTATGCTGCATTACCGAACAAATGGACTGGATAGATATTTACAGGACATTTTATCTAATGGTTGCAGAATACCTTCTTCTCCTCAACACATGGATTAATCGTTAAGGGTAGGCTATGTGTTATGCAACAAAATAAGCCTCAAAAAAATTGAAAAAATGTTGAAATAATATCAAGAGTCTTCTCAGACCCAATGGCAATAATAATAATAATACCAGAAATCAATAAAGAAGAAATTTGGAAACTATACAAACACATAGAAATTAAGCAATAAGCTCCTGAATGACCAGTGAGTCACTTCACTAAATGAAGTAATTTAGAAGTAATTTTTCTGAGAAAAAAGAGGATGGAAAGGCAATATACCAAAACTAGTGGAATGCAGCAAAAGGAGTACTAACAGGGAAATTTATAGCTACAAGTATGTACATCAACAAAGAAGAAAGACTTTAAATAAACAACATATGAATGCATATTAAAGAACTTGAAAAGTTTAAGAAAATAAAATCTAAAGTTAATAGAAGAAAACAAATAATAAATATGAGAGCAAAAAGTTAAATAAATTGAACAAATTTTAAGAACCAATGACATAAAAAGTTAGTTTTTTGGAAAGATAAACTAAATTTATAAACCTTCAGCCAAACTAAATAAGAAAAAAGAGAGAAGACACAAACAAGTTAAATCAGAAATACAAAAGGAGACATTTTTATCAATATTTCATAAATTAAAAGGATCATTAGAGGTTTTCATCAGCAACTATATACCAATAAATTGGAAAACCTAGAAAGTGGATAAATTCCTAGACATATGTAAACTACCAAGATTGAATCTTGAAGCAATCCAAAACCTGAAAAGACCAAGAGATGTAACGATGTCTAAGCCATAATAAAAAAGTCTCCCAGCAAAGAATAGCCAAAGAATCAATGGCTTCACTGCTAAATTCTACAAAACATTGAAGAAGAAAAAAATACAAATCCTATTCAGACTACTGCAAAATAATAGAAGTGAGGGAAATACTTCCAAACTCATTCTATGAAGCCCATATTACCCTGATACCAAAAGCAAAGACACATCAGAAAAAGAATACTAGAGGCCAATATCCCTGATGAAAATGTGCACAAAAATTTTCAATAAAAAACTAACAAACTAAATTCAATAATACACTAAAAATGTCATTCATTGTGACCAAGTGAGATTTACCCATGGGGTGCAAGAATGGTTTAACAAATGCAAAACAATCAATGTGATACCTTATAACAACAGAATGAAGGACAACAATCACATGATTATCTCAATTGATGCTGAAAAATCATTTGATAAAAGTCAACATCCCTTTATGATAAAACCCCTAAAAAATTGAGTATAGAGGGAATATGCCTCAGCATAATAAAAACGATGTACAACAGAACTGCAGCTAGTATCGTACTGCATAGGGAAAAGCTGAAAGCCTTTCCTCGAAGATGTGCAACAAGACAAGAAAGACCACTTTCCTTGTTATTTAACATAGTATTGGAAGTTCTAGCAAGAGAAATCAGACAAGAGAAACAAATGAAAGTGATCTAAGTTGGAAAGAAAGAAGTCAAATTATCTTTGTTTGAGATGACATAATCTTATATTTGGAAAAATCTAATGACTCCACCAAAAAACTATTAGAATAGATTAACAAATTCAGTAAAGTTTCGGGATAGAAAAGTAACATACTAAAATCAGTAGCATTTTTATATGCCAACAGCAAGCAATCTGAAAAAGAGGCCAAGAAAGTTATCTTATTTATAATAATTACAAATGAAATGAAAAGCGTAGGAATTAAATTAACCAAGTAAGTAAAATGTTTTTGCAATAAAAACTATAAAACGCTGATAAAAGATACTGAATACGATAGAAAAAAAATAGAAAGCTATTTCAACTTCATAGACTGGCAGCACCAATATTGTTAAAATGACCATACTACCCAAAGTGATCTACAGATTCGATGTAATCCTACCAAAATGGCAGTGCATCCTTCACAGAAATAGAATAATTAATCCCAAAATTTATATGAAACCATAAAAAAACCCATAGCCAAAGCTATTCTAGGTCAAAAGAACAAGACTTAAGGTCTCACATTACCTGAATTCCAATTATACTGTAGAACTATAGTAATGAAAACAGAATAGTACTGACATAAAAACAGACATGTACAACGGTGGAACAGAATAGAGAATCCAGAAATAAATCTGCACACCTACAGTGACCTAATTTTTGGCAAAGTTGTCAAGACCATTCATTGAGGAATGGACAGTCACTTCCATAAACAGTGCTAAGAAAACTGAATATCCATATGTAGAAGAATGAAACTAGACCCCTATTTCTTGTCATATCCAACAAACATCAAAATAGATTAAACACAGATCTAAGACCCCAAAATATGAAACTACTAAAAGAAAACTTTGAGGAAACATTCCAAGAGAATGAACTGTGCAGATATTTCTTGAGTACTACCCCATAAGCACTGGCTACCAAAGCAAAAATGAACAATTGGGACTGCATCAAGTTCCAACTCTCCTGAACAGTGAATGAAGCAATCACAAAAGTAAAGAGACAACCCACAGAATGGAAGAAAATATTTGCTATCAGTCAGATATGGATTAATAACTATAATAGATAAGGAACTCAAACAACTCAATGGGAAAAAAATCTAATAATCTAATATAAAAAGGGCAAAATATCTGAATAGATGTTTCTCCACAGAGGACATACAAATGGCAAGCAGATATCTGAAAAGGTGCTCAACAGCATTATTATTATTATTTTTTATGAGCAACAGCATTATTAATCAGAGAAATGCAAATCAGAACTACAGTGAAATATCATCTCACACCAGTTAAAATGACTTTTATGCAAAAGACACTCAATAGCAAACCCTGGTGAGGATGTGGAGAAAAGGATCCCTCATACACTGTTGGTGGAAATGTAAATTTGTACAATATCTATGGAGAACAGTTTGGAAGTTTCTCAAAAAATTAAAAAATAGAGCTAGCATATAATCCAGCAATCCTACTGCTAGAAATACACCGAAAAAAAAAAAAAAAGGATATTATGGCATCAAAGAGATATTTGCACTCTCATGTTTATTGCAGCACTATTCACATTAACCAAGATTTTGAAGCAACCTAAGTGCCCATCACCAGATGAATGGATGAAGAATATGTGGTGCTTATACATAATGGAGTACTGTTCAGCCATTATAGAATCAGTTTCTGTTATTTGCAATAACATGTATGAAAATGGAGGACAATCAATGGATAAGCACAGACTGACTAGAATAATTAAAAAAAAGAATGGAGGGCATTATGTTAATGAAATAAGCCAGGTGCAGAAAGATGAAGTTTGTATGTTCTTATTTATTTGTTAGAGGTAAAAATTAAAACAATTGAACTCATGGAGATAGACAGTAGAATAATGGTTAGCAGAGACTGGGAATGATGGAATGAGGGGAGAGGTAAGAATGGTTAATAAGTACAAAAATATAGTTAGATTGTATAAGATCTAGTAGTTGTTAGCACAACGGGGTGACTAAAGTGAACAATAATTTACTGCACATTTTAAAATAAGTCATAGTATAGTTGAATTGTTTGTAACATAAAGAAAAATAAATTCTTTAGTTGATGGATATCTCATTTACCCTGATACCACTATTACGCATTGTATGCTTGTATCATATCATATACCCTATACATATAAACACCTACTATGTAGCCACAAAAATTAAAAGTAAGAAAGATCTAGCAAGACTGACAAAAAGAAATAGCAAAAATTAATACTATAAGGAATGAAATATAATACATCACTACAGACCCTGTAGACATCATGAGAATAAGAAATGAACAACTTTAGATTAATAAATTTGAAAACTGAAATAAAATTAACAATTTTCTCTAAGCCTAAAAGCTACCACAGTTCACTCAACATAAAATAGATCATTTGAATAGTCCCATATCAATTAAATAAATAGAATTTGTAATTTATAACCTCCCATACAAGAAGCTTTAGGTCTAGGCTATTTCCAATTTTACACAAACTTTTTGAGAAAATAGAAAATTAAGAATACTTTTTTTTTCTTTTCAGGTACTCAAGCTTTTATTTTCTTACAAAATGCTATAGAAATGAACCCAAACTAAACAGATATACTTTTCAAATAACTTTATCACTTTCTTCTTTAATTTCAATAAATGATATCTCATTGTGGTTTTAATTTTGATTTATTTAGTGGATAATGTTGAAGTATCACTACACATGTATTAGAAGAGCTCAACTATTTAAAGAAATTAGTACTAATACCAAATGCCTGTGCAACTTCAGGGAAATTAGATAAATAACATACTACTTTTTAGGGTGTAAAATACTAGAGTCATTCTGAAAATTGTTATGCAAATTTTAAAAAATAAAACGAAACATGCAATTACCCTAAGACCCAGTAATCTTGGGCATTTACCCCAGAAAATAATAAAAGCTTATGATCCCCAAAACATATATACATGGATTTTACAGTAGTTTTATTTTTAATAACTCTGTACTGGAAACAATTAAGTTGTCTCTCAAGAGGAAAATGGTTAATCTGTGATGCATCTATGAAATACTATTAGCAATAAAAAGAATAAATTATTGACATACAAAAAACACAAAAATGTGGCTTTATATCAAAGGGCATTTTGCTGAGTAAAAATCAACTATCAAAAAGTCACCTACTTTATAATTCTATTTATGTAACATTTTCAAAATAACAAATGTATTAAGATGGAGAATAGTTTAGGGATTGATATGGTTTAGGGATGGTGATAGGGGAGGTAGATAAGTGTGACTATGAAAGGGTAGCACAATGAAAGTCTGTGCTGTGACGAAATAATTATTCTGTAATATTTTCTATGATAATGCTTACATAAACCTACACACACACTCTTTGCACCAAAGTTTATTTCCTGCTTTTGATATTGTATTATATTTATGTAAGATATAATAACTGGTGGGCATTGTTACAGGTCTGGCAAGAGTATTGAAGCTGGTCACCAGGTAAGGCAAGCCTTGCCATCTAGTAGCTGGAGGCTCTTCTACCTTCCTTGAATTTTATTTATTTTCATCCTTTTATAATGCCCTCTTCATATCCTTTCTTAGCTTCAACAGCGCTAACAACTCTTACTTTTGTACTTTAATCCCTTACTGGTGGGGCAATACATTTTGTTCTTTGATCTCCTGACTGGCTTCTTGAGTAAGCTCTGACAAATGTATTGTCTGTCAGGACAATATTAGATTGCATAAAAACCCCTATCACTACCAAATTAAAGAATCTAATGTGGGAGATTTCAACCTTTTTGCGTCCTAATTAGATGGCTTTGTCACATTTTAAAGATAAGGTCAAACAAATAGAAAACATCTTCATCAAGATAAGCCATGACTGAATTGAAAAAAAAAATAGTTTTGGTTTCTGATTACTGAAAGCAGAGGAAATAAGTTTTTAAACCTGACAATTATCCCCATATAGTGAGCTGTATTACTGTTTGAGTCTTGCAAATAATCTTTGAGAGGGAAAAATGGAACATTACAAGATCATGTTATCATAAGGGTAGGCAGTCAAGGGGAATCCACCTTGAAATTGGCCCTCTCTTTATGAATATATTTGTCTATTTCATGCTGTGGATAAAGACATACCTGAGACTGGGAAGAAAGGAAGTTTAATAGACTTACAGTTCCACATAGCTGGGGAGGCCTCACAGTCATGGCAGAAGGCAATGAGAAGCAAGTCACATCTTACATGGATGGTGGCAGGGAAAAGAGAGCTCATGCAGGAAAACTCACATTTTAAAACCATCAGATCTCATGACACTTATTCACTATCATGAGAACAGCATGGGAGAGACCCGCCACATGATTCTATTATCTCCCACTGGTCCCTCCAATAACATGTGGGAATTATGGGAGCTACAAGATGAGATTTGGGTGAATACACAGAGCCAAACCATATCATTCCATGCCTGGCCCCTCCAAATCTCATGTCTTCATATTTCAAAACCAACCATTCCTTCCCAACAGTCCCCCAAAGCCTTAAACCATTTCAGCATTAACTCAAAAGTTCACAGTCCAAAGTATCATCTGAGACAAGGCAAATCCCTTCCACCCATGAGCCTGTAAAATCAAAAGCATGTTAATTACTTCCTAGATACAATGGGAGTAGAGACATTAGGTAAATACAGCCTTTTCAAATGGGAGACGTTGGCCAAAACCAAGGGATTAAAGGCTTCATGCAATTCCAAAATCTAGCCAGGCAGTCAAATCTTAGAGCTCCACAATGATCTCCTTTGACTTCATGTCTCACATGGATGCAAGAGGTGAGTTTCAATGGTCTTGGGCAGCTCTGTTCTTGTGGCTTTGCAGGATACAGCCTCCCTGATGGCTCCCTTTACAGGATGGCATTGAGTGTCTGCAGCTTTTCTAGGTGCATGGTGAATGCTGTCAGTAGATCTATCATTCTGGGTCTGGAGGACAATGGCCCTCTTCTCACAGCTTCACTAGTTGGTGCCCCAGTAGGGACTCTGTGTGGGGGCATTGACCCCACACTTCCCTTCCACACTGCCATAGCAGAGTTTCTCCATATGGGCACAGTGCCTGCAGCAAACTTCTACCTGGGCATCTAGGCATTTCCATACACCTTCTGAAGTCTAGGCAGAGGTTCCCAAACTCCAATTCTTGACTTCTGTGCACTTGAAGACTCAACATCATGTGGAAGGTGCCAAGGTCTAGGGCTTCCACCCTCTGAAGCAGCAGTCCAAGCTGTACCTTGGTTTCTTTTAGTCATGGCTGAAGAAGCTGGGACACAGGGAACCAAGTCCCTAGACTGCACACAGCACGAGGACTCTGGGCCTGGCCCATGAAACCACTTTTTCCTCCTGAACTTCCATGCCTGTGACAGGCTGCTGTGAACACCTCTGATGTAACCTGGAGACATTTTCCTATTGTCTTAATGATTAATATTCTGCTCCTTGTTACTCATGCAAATTTATGCAGCCAGCTTGAATTTATCTTCAGAAAATTGGATTTTCTTTTCTATTGCATTGTCTGGCTGCAAATTTTCCCAATACTTATGCTCTGCATCCCTTATGAAACTGAATGCCTTTAACAGCATCCAAGTCACCTCTTGCATGCTTTGCTGCTTAGAAATTTCTTCTGCCAGATACCCTAAATCATTTCTCTGAAATTCAAAGTTCCACAATCTCTAGGGCAGAGGAAAATGCCGTCAGTCTCTTTACCAAAACATAACAAGAGTCACCTTTGCTCCAGTTCCCAACAAGTTTCTCATTTCCATCTGAGCCCACTTCAACCTGGACTTCATTGTCCATATTACTATCAGCATTTTGGGTAAAGGCATTCAACAAGGCTCTAGGGAGTTCTGAACTTTCACACATTTTTCTGTTTTCTTCTGAGCCCTCCCAACTGTTCCAACCTTTGCCTGTTACCCAGTGCTAAAGCAGCGTTTACAGTTTCAGGTATCTTTTCAGCAGCACCCCACTCTACCGGTACAAATTTACTGTATTAATCAGTTTTCACACTGCTGATGAAGACACATCTGAGACTGGGAAGAAAAATAGGTTTAATGGACTTACAGTTTCACATGGCTGGGGAGGCCTCACAATCATGGCAGAGGGCAAGAAGGAACAAGTCACTTCTTACATGGATTGTGACAGGCATTTTTAAAACCCTCGGATATTGTGAGACATTCACTATCACAAAAACAGCATGGGAAAGACCCACCACCATGATTCAATTATCTCTCACTGAGTTCTTCCCACAGCATGTGGAAACTATGGGAGCTACAAGATGAGATTTGAGTGGGGACACGGAACCAAACCATATCAATGGGGCATCAAGTCTACAAGAATAAACTGCCAAAACCTCATCTGAAGGAAAAGTTTCCTAGCTTAGATGATGAGGATTAATTTATACATTTGACCACTGACTGGTCCCTCACTCAAGAATAGAGGAAAGAAATAAATATACTGTTAGCTGATCATGGAGCTATGTTTGACATCATAACGCCTGGATCTAGGGAAGCACATGAGATAGCAGGGGATATTCATACTAGAGTCTTGATTCTCTAGCCCTTTGGGGATGACTATGGATGGGACATTTAAATAATGTACTAGCATCTTGCTCAAGAAAAACGGAATGAGTTAGAGTCACACCCAGTGGCTAGTCTTTCTTTTGTTCTCATGGTGTAAGACAGTCCAATAACAACCACCAGGATAGGAAATCAGAAGTCTATCATTGCCAACTCTCCTTTAAAATATATTGACCATAGTTGCCAAGAAACTCATCTTTCTCTGCAACACAGCATGGCCCAGAACAATACTATCTTGTAATTAGACCTTTTTATATAAGGAAAAGAAGATGGTTGGAGACCTCAAGTCTCAGGGAAACCAGACATTATTCCTTCCCCAATGAAATGGCTCTATATTAAGATAATTCTCTATAAGGTCAAAGTTGAATATGTTATGCCGATATTTATAAAAAGGGTTTGGGGAACCTAACATAATTAGTGACTCTGTATTAGGAAATGTGCCCTCCCACCAACAGCCATTCTTTCTTAAAATCTAGCTCAAGGATTATCTCTAAAATCTCTCAGGCTTATGCTTCTCCTAGTGATCTTTCCCCATCAGACTTACAGTCTTCTAGTACACCCCCTTTGACATGGTTTGGCTGTGTCCTCACTCAAATCTCAACTTGAATTATATCTTCCGGAATTCCCCTGTGTTGTGGAGAGACTCGGGAGAAGTAATTAAATCATGGGGGTTCCATCTTTCCCATGCTATTCTTGTGATAGTAAATAAGTCTCACAAGATATGATGGGTTTATCAGGGGTTTCCTCTTTTGCTTCTTCCTCATTTTCTCTTGTCACTGCCATATAAGAAGTGCCTTTCACCTCCTGCCATGATTTTGAGGCCTCCCCAGCCTTGTGTTATTGTAAGTCCAATTAAATTTGTTTTACTTCCCAGTCTCCAGTGTGTCTTTATCAGCAGTGTGAAAACTGGGTAATATAGTAAATTGGTACCAGTAGAGTGGGGCATTGCTGGAAAGATGCCCAAATATGGGAAGCAACTTTGAAGCTGCATAAAAAGCAGAGGTTGGAACAGTTTAGAGGGCTCAAAGAAGACAAGAAAATGTGCAAAAGTTTGGTAAGTCCTAGAGACTTGTTGAATGCCTTTGCTCAAAATTCTGATAGCAATAGGGACAATAAAATCCAGGCTGAAGTGGTCTCAGATAGAGATGAGAAACTTGTTGGGAACCAAGAGCAGAGGTGACTCTTGTTATATTTTAGCAAAAAGAATGAGAGCATTTTGCCCCTGCCCTAGAGATTTGTGGAACTTTGAACTTGAGAGAGATGACTTGGGTATCTGGCAGAAGAAATTTCTAAGTAGTAAAGCTTTCAAGATGTGACTTGGGTGCTGTTAAAGGCATTCAGTTTCGTAAGGGAAGTGGAGCATAAATGTTGGAAAATTTGAAGCCTGACTATAAAATAAAAAAAGACCTGATTTTCTGGGAGAAATTCAAGCTGGCTACAGAAATTTGCATAAGTATCAACGGGCCTAATGTTAATACCAAAGACCATGGGAAAAATGTCTTCAGGCCATGTCAGAGACCTTCACAGCAGCCCCTCGTATCACAGACGATGGAGACCCAGGAGGAAAAAGTGGTTACTTGGGCCTGGCCCAGGGTCCCTGTGCTGTGTGCAGCCTAGGGACTTGGTGTCCTGTGTCCCAGCTGCTCCAGGCTTGGCTTAAAGTGGCCAACATACAGCTCAGGCTGTGGCTTCAGAAGGTGAAAGCCCTAAGCCTTGGCAGATTCCACATGTTGTTGAGCCTGTGGGTACACAGAAGTCAATAATTGAGGTTTGGAAACCTCCACCTAGACTTCAGAAGATGTGTAGAAATGCCTGGATACCCAGTTAGAAGGTTGCTGCATGGCAGGCCCTCATGGAGAACCTCTGCTTGGGCAGTGTGGAAGGGAAATATGGGGTCAGAGCCCCTACTTAGGCACCATCTAATGGAGTTGTGAGAAGAAGGCCACCATCCTCCAGACCACAGAATATTAGATATACTTACAGCTTGTACCATGTGCCTGATAAAGCCACAGACAATGCCAGCCTTTGACAGCAGCCAGGAAAGGGGCTATACCCTGCAAAGCCACAGGGCCGGAGCAGTCCAAGATATGGGAACCTACCTCTTGCATAAGCGTGACTTGGATGTGAGACTTGGAGTCAAAAGAGATCATTTTGAAGCTTTAAAATTTGATGGCTCCACTGTATTCCAGATTTCATGGGCCCTGTAACCCTTTTGTTTTGGTAAATCCCATTTAGAATGGCTGTATTTACCCAATACCTGTACCTCCATTGTATTTAGGAAATAACCAGCTTGCTTTTGATTTTACAGGCTCATATGCAGAAGGGAGTTGCATCACATAAGACTTTGGACTGTGGACTTTTGGGTTAATGCTGAAATTAGTTAAGACTTAAGGCTTTGGGGAGCTGTTGGGAAGGCATAATTGGTTTTGAAATGTGAGGACATGAGATTTGGAGGGCCCAAGGGCAAAATAATATGGTTTGGCTGTGTTGCCACCCAAATCTCAACTTGAATTTTATCTCCCAGAATTCCCTTGTGTTGTGGGAGGAACCCAGAAGAGGTAATTGAATCATCGGGGATAGTCTTTCCCATGTTATTCTTGTGATAGTGAATAAGTCTCATGAGATCTGATTAATTTATCAGAGGTTTCCATTTTTGCTCTCTCCTCATTTTCCTTTCCACCACCATATAAGAAGTGCCCTTTGCCTCCTGCCATGAGTCTGAGGCCTCTCCAGCCATGTGGAACTTTAGGTCCAATTAAACCTCTTCTTCCTGCCAGTCTCAGGTATGTCTTTATGAGCACCATGCAACAGACTAATTCACCCTCCATATCAACCTGTCTATGCTCCACTTCATAGGAGCACAATCTTATTGGGATAACTTGAAGTGGAGCATCGTATCACCACCTAAAATGAAAACCAGACTATACTTCTCCTCATGAAAGTAGCAAATGAAGAGGTGAGATCATTCGAATCCATGTCTCTTTCACATTTCAAATTTATCCCAATGCAAACAAAGGCAAGGACAATTCTCTGAGGACCCCCCAAGGAATATGGAGGAATTACAGGACTTGTCTTTTAAAGTGACCTGGGGAAACATAAACATGGTCTTATAAAATTACAAACGTTGGCCATTGGTCCCCATATCCCCACACATAACCTGCTAAATGTAGCTTTTGTGGTCTTCAATAACTAAGACAGGGCAAAAGAGGCACATAGGAATCAAGGTGAGTCAGGAGAGAGACTAAAGACAGGGCCAATTGTTGGCCTTTGCTATGGGGGGGGAGACTCACACCTCCAGCTCATCCTAGGAGAAACCCCAAAGGCCCTGCTCTACCTGTAGAAAGTCCAGACACTGGAGCCTAGAATGCCAAGTGTGTAAAGAGCCCATAGGCTTGCAATCCCTCTGGGTCCTGTCATCAATATGGCAATAAAAGGGAGGGGGCAATGGAGAAAGGTCTGTCCTCAACTTTGAAGGGAGGGTGGGACTCTTAATGCCTTACCACCACTGGCAAAAGACTGAAGGGGTCCAAGGAAGACAATGACTCTGATGAGGCAATCAGTCCCCAATCATGGCAACAGAGCCTTGGATAACCCTGGATGTGGCAGGTAAATATATTCACTTCCTGTGGACACAGGGGCTGGACTGTAAATTCTCACTTTCTGTCCTGATCCCTATCTGCCAAATACTGCAGTATCATTGGTGCTGGCAAACTCTAGATCACAATTTTTCATTCTACCCCCAAATTTTAAATTTAGGGCTAGTACAAAAGGCACTTTAAGGGTATGGGAACCAATAATGTTTAAATGAGGTAGAAGAGACTTTCATCAAACTCTGAGGGTGAAATACTCCCTCAGTATAAATTCAGAATACATCATCTATCAAGCAAAAACAAAACAAAACAAAGAAAACATGGTATGTCTTAAGACATAGAAGAAGAATTACTCAAGTAATCAATTGCAACCTAATTAAGTAGTGCATATCAGGTGCTCCTGAGTACAACAACAGCAGTAAAACTTAGAGAAATGAGACCTTGGGTGCACTTATCAAGAACAAAGAAATTGTTTTATTTGAGTGTTCACAGAAACCATTGAGGCAGACTCCAAGCTATTTACAAGAAGCACTGGAGGATTTAAATTCTTCTGTTCAAGAAATAAACAGGCAACTAGGACCCAAAGCATCAGAAAGTTAAACAGCCTTCTTTGTTCTTTATCTTTGAATCTTTTATTTTGGTACAGTTATGTTACACTTTTTTTTGCTCATAATTTTTCCCACAAGAGAATGGGGTGGAGTAAACCTACCCAGATGGGAAAGAAACACTTTGCTCAATATATCTTATTGCTACTAATCTTTGGGACTTATTTGTTTAACTCCCTTGTAAGCTTTGTGTCTTTAGGTTGCAACAGTTTCACATCAAAATGATGGTCATGCAGGAATTCCAGCCTGCTCTATTGGAGGATATGACCAATAATGCTTAAATGAGGTAGAAAGAGACTTTCAGGCCTTGGCTCAGCAGGGACACTGCTGTCTCTCAGCATGAAGCAGCTCTAGAAGAAATGACCTAGCCCCTCAACAACCCATAAGAATATGGACCCAAAGACTCTGAAAGAGAAAATAAAGTAGATTAGATAGGGTGGCGATAGCCTTCCTAGACAGGAAACAAAAGAACTTGTTAAATTGATGGAAAGAACAAACTATCCAACAGTGCATTGATCACATCCTGAGCTCATGGTTAAAACATACTGCAGCATAAGGTGACAGGTAGGGGTCCAGTTTCTGCTTTCTGCACATTGCTAGTCAGTTTTCCCAACACCATTTATTAAACATGGAGTCCTTTCCCCATTGCTAGTTTTTCCCAGGTTTGTCAAAGATCAGATGGTTGTAAATGTGTGGGGTTTCTCTCTGGGGTCTCTGTTCTGTTCCATTGGTCTATGTCTCCATTTTGGTACCACTACCATGCTGTTTTGATTACTGAAGCCTTATAGTATAGTTTGAAGTCCAGCGGTGTGATGCCTCCGGCTTTGTTCTTTTTGCTTAGGATTGCCTTGGCTATGCGGGGTCTTTTGTGATTCCATATGAAGTTTAAAGTGGTTTTTTCCAGTTCTGTGAAGAAGGTCATTGGTAGCTTGATGAGGATAGCATTGAATCTATAGATTACTTTGGGCAGTATGGCCATTTTCACATATTGATTCTTCCTAGCCATGAGCATGGAATGTTTCTTCATCTGTTTGTGTCCTCTCTTATTTCATTGAGCAGTGGTTTGTAGTTCTCCTTGAAGAAGTCCTTTAAATCCTTTGTTAGTTGTATTCCTAGGTATTTTATTCTCTTCATAGCAATTGTGAATGGGAGTTCGCTCTTTGATTTGGCTCTCTGTCTGTTGTTGGTATATAGGAATGCTTGTGATTTTTGCACATTGATTTTGTATCCTGAGACCGCTCAAGTTGCTTATCAGTTTGAGAAGATTTTGGGCTCTAGACGATGGGGTCTTCTAAATATACAATCATGTCATCTGCAAATGGAGACAGGTTGACTTCCCTCCTTTCCTAATTGAATACCCTTTATTTCTTGTTCTTTCCTGATTGCTCTGGATAGAACTTCCAATACTATGTTGAATAGGAGTGGTGAGAGAGGGCATCCCTATCTAGTGCCCGATTTCAAAGGGAATTCTTCCAGCTTTTGCCCGTTCAGTATGATATTGGCTATAGGTTTGTCATATATAGCTTTTATCATTTTATGATACATTCCATCAATACCTAGTTTATTGAGAGTTTTTAGCATGAAGGGCTGTTGAATTTTATTGAAGGCCTTCTGTGCATCTATTGAGATAATCATGTGGTTTTTGTCTTTGGTTCCGTTTATGTGATGGATTACATTTATGGATTTGCATATGTTGAACCAGCCTTGCATCCCCGGGATGAAGCCTACTTGGTCGTGATGAATAAGCTTTTTGATGTGCTGTTGCAATCTGTTTGCCAGTATTTTACTGAAGATTTTTGTGTCGATGTTCATCATGGATATTGGCATGAAGTTTTCTTTTTAGCTGAGTCTCTGCCTGGTTTTGGTATCAGGATGATGTTGGTCTCATAAAATGAGTTAGGAGGATTTTCCCTCCTTTTGTATTGTTTTATACAGTTTCAGAAGGAATGGAACCAGCTCCTCTTGTACATCTGGTAGAATTCGGCTGTGAACCCTTCTGGACCTGGACATTTTTGGTTGGTAGGCTATTGATTGCTGCCTCTACTTCAGCCCTTGTTACACTAAAATTAACTCCAGATGGATCAAAGATTTAAACATAAAACCTAACACCATAGAAACACTAGAAGAAAACGTAGGCAAAACCATCCAGGACATAGACATAGGCAAGGACTTCATGACTAAAACACCAAAAGGAATGGCAATAAAAGCCAAGATAGACAAATGGGATCTAATTAAACTCCAGAGCTTCTGTACAGCAAAATAAACCATCATTAGAGCAAATTGGCAACCAATAGAATGGGAAAAGATTTTTGCAGTCTACCCATCTGACAAAGGGCTAATATCCAGAATCTACAAAGAACTAATACAGATGTACAAGAAACAAACAAACAACCCCATTCAAAAGTGGGCTAAGGATATGAACAGACACTTTTCAAAAGAAGACATATATGAGGCCAATAAACATATGAAAAAAAGCTCATCATCACTGGTCATTAGAGAAAGGCAAATCAAAAACACAATGAGATATCATCTCATGCCAGTTAGAATGGTGACCATTAAAAAATCTGGAGACAACAGATGCTGGAGAGGATGAGGAGAAATAGGAACATTCTTACACAGTTGGTGGGAGTGTAAATTAGTTCAACCATTGTGGAAGACAGTGTGGCCATTCCTCAAGGACCTAGAAATAGAAATTCCATTTGACCCAGCAATCTCATTACTGGGTATATATCCAAAGGATTATAAATAATTCTATTATAAAGACACATGCACATGTATGTTCACTGTGGCACTGTTTACAATAGCAAAGACCTGGAACCAACCCAAATGCCCATCAATGATAGACTGGACAAGGAAAATGTGGTACATATACATCATGGAATGCTATGCAGCCATTAAAAACGATGAGTTTGTGTCCTTTGTAGGGACATGGATGAATCTGGAAACCATCATTCTCAGCAAACTACACAAGAACAGAAAATCAAACACTGTATGTTCTCACTCATAGGTGGGTGTCTAACAATGAGAACACATGGACACAGGGAGGGGGAGCATACACACTGAGTCTGTTGAGAGGGACTAGGGGAGGGACAGTGGGGGATAGGGAGGTTGGGGAGGGATAACACAGGGAGAAATGCCAATGTAGGTGACAGGGGGATGGAGACAGCAAACCACATTGCCATGTGTGTACCTACGCAACAATCCTGCGTGATCGCACATGTAGCCCAGAACCTAAAGTGCAATTTTATGTATATATATATGTATGTATATATATATATATATACAAATATATATTTAAAGATATTTTAAATGAAGGCTTTTTATTTCATTGTGTGGTTAGAGAAAAAATGAGTTCAAATTACCAGTGTTCACTTAAATAGCACTAGTCTCCTAATAGAACAACTTAGATTTTATTTACTATGGTATATCAACTAATTTCTTAAAATTAGTAATTTAGCAAATATTACTGCCATCACATCACTTTGTCCACAAATCACTATATATAAAACACATTTTCATTGTGATCAATGACTAATCATATAATTTCTTTCTATAGTCTATCAGCAATTGGTAAACTGTGCCTATATTATTCAGTTTATTGATCAAAACCGGCATATATTTATACTATCTCTTGTCTCTCAGTGACAAACTGATGTGTCATTTTACAATAATAGGTAACTGAAAGAAGGAAATGGTCAAGAAAAATCAAAGTACATCAAAGAAATAAAAGCGCTAATGCTGGGAGTGAAATTCAAATCAAATGTAATGAGATTATAGAAGAAATATTTCACCGTTGGAAGATTGAAACTGCAACTATTAGAGAGACTCTAGATCCAGAGGAACTTAGTGAAGGCAAACTTGTTGACATAAATGAGAAAAGTGGTTGTGGTAAAAGGATGAAGATGTTCCTGAGCAAACAATTTTACATCAAGGTAACTCAGAGATTTTCATGATGTTGAAATCGAAAGGATACAATGCTCAAAGCTGAAACAAAATTAAAATTGAGTATGACAATTCACCAATAATTAGAAAAGATGTGTCGTCCAAATTGTAAGTTCCATGACTAAAAGAAGGAGGACACTGCTGTAGACCACTCTTAATACATGTTTACAAAGAAATAAAATCTTTAATTTCTCAGTATTTTAAATACAGTGTACTAAGTAGATATTTGTTCTATAATTTTTTTCCATTTTTCTATTCACTTATAACTGGTAGTAAAAAAAAGTTTAAAATGTTTTAATGAAAAGTTTTAAAAATCAAAATACGACTAAATTATTTTTCCATTTATTATTACAATTCTTTTTCATAGTGTCAGCCTGCATGGTCACTTTTATGGTCTCACATTACCATTCAAAGCAAGGATTGCCTATATTTCACTTAGCTTTTTTTGTGTGTTTTTAGTGAGATATTTAGTTTAAATAACTCTCTATTACCCTGAATAATTTTTAATAAAAATTAAACATGGTCTTATTTAATTCCCACAGTGATTTGTGAGATATCGTGGGCAGGCATGGTTATGTTACTTTTTTATAGATATGTATATTGTCAGTTCTTGCATTGCTATTAAAAGTATCTGAGACTAGTAATTTATGTTTAAAAAAGTTAACTGTCACATAGTTCTGTTATACAGGAAGCATAGCAGCATCTGCTGCTAGGGAGGCCTCAGGGAGCTTTTACTCGTGGTGGAAGGACAAGTAGGAACAGCTGTCTTACATGGCCAGAGCGGGATTGAGGTTGGGGGGAAGGTGCTACACGCTTTTAAGCAACCAGATCCTCATGAGAACTTAAACACAAAAACAGCACCAAAAGGATGATGCTAAATCATTAATGAAGGATTTACCCACATTGTATTAGTCTGTTCTCACATTGCCATAAAGAAATATCTGAGACTGGGTAATTTAATTAAAAAGAGGTTTAATTAGCTCACGGTTCTGCAGGTTGCAAGGGAAGCATAGCAGCTTCTGCTGAGACCTTAGGAAACTCTACAATTACGGCAGAAGGCAAAGTGTAAGCAGGCATCTTTACATGGCTGGAACAGAAGAAAGAGAAGAAGCAGGAGATGCTAAACACTTTTAAACAACCATATATCATGATAACTCACTCACTATTATGACAACATTACCAAGGGAAAATCTGCCCTCATGATCCAATGACCTCCCATCAGTCCCCACGTCTAACATCCCGGAATTTCAATTAAACACAAGATTGGAGCAGAGACACAGATTCGAACATATCATTCTGACCCTAACTTTTCCAAAATCTCATGTCCTTCTAACGTGGCAAAATACAATCATGTCTATACAACAGATATAAGACTTAATGAAAAAATTTAACCTATTCCATCATTACCTCAAAAGTCCACAGTCCAAAGTTGCATCTGAGACAAGGGTAGTCCCTTCCACCTATAGGCCTATAAAGTAATAAACTCCAAGTCAGTGAATTCCAAGATACAATGGGGATACAGGTATTAAATAATATATATTCTCATTTCAAAATGGAGAAATCATCCAGAAAAAAAAAAGGCTACAGGCCCAATGCAAGTCTGAAAACCAGGAGGGTGTTTGCTAAGTCTTAAATAAGTTATTTTGGCTAGAGAAACTATGTTTTAAAGGACAAAAATAAAGCAGTCAATGCATGTTTATGATGCTCCTAATTGACATGTAGGTACTCTAGAGACAGAAAAGGAGGAATGGGTGGTTCTTGCTTTCAAAGGGATCATGATTTTATTAAAGCACAATATGAGGCATGTATTCAAAGTAAGATTGTGTAGTTCAAAATTTACATTGTAAGATTTTCAAATACAGAAACATCAAAAAGAAAATGATGCATGAAATTGGAACTATGCTGAACTTGAAAGCATGATTTAAATTGGATTTCATAAGAAATAATTCAATAATAAGGACTCAAAAAGAGTGAAGGCCAAGAGCCAAAGCACGTATGAGACAATGAGCACTGTCTGTGCAAGAAGACTGACAGAGGCCTTGATTCTTGCTTGTTAATTTTGCTGTTCTTAGGAAGTGGTTGGGAAGAAGAAATGTTGGCAACTCTGTCTCCAAGATGAATAGATTACATTCAACTAATGAGAAGAAGACTCACTTCTGGAGACCAAAAGTTGTTTAGAAATCTTCAAGAAAACTGTCTTTGAAATGGGATTTCTATTACCTCAGCATTATTATGGCACTGAAAATTAATAACTGCCTTTCTTCTTGTTCCTGTCAAAACGTTCACAACAGAGAAGTAAAAAGTCTGTAGAAAATTTATTAAAACAACTTAAAAGCTCAGAAATACGTCTGAAAAGTTTGACCATACAAGTCATGTTTAAATATAATTTAATACATAGCGCAAAAAAGCTATTAACAATTGTCTATTTTGGTTTTTGTTGTCACTACTTTTGATGTTTTAGTCATGAAGTCCTTGCTCATGCCTATGTCCCAACAGTATTACCTAGATTTTCTTCCGGGGTTTTTATGCTGTTAGGTCTTATGTTTAAATTTTTAATCCATCTGGAGTTAACTTTTGCATAAGGTGTAAGGACGGATCTAGTTTCAACTTTCTGTATATGGCTGGCCAGTTTTCCCAACACCGTTTATTAAATAGGGAATCCTTTCCCCATTGCTAGTTTTTGTCAGGTTTGTCAAAGATCAGATGGTTGTAAATGTGTGGCATTATTTCTGACGCCTCTGTTCTGGTTCATTGGTCTACATCTCTGTTTTGGTACCAGTACCATGCTGTTTTGATTACTGCAGCAGCAACTGTGAATGAGAGTTCACTCTATGATTTGGTTCTCTGTCCGTTATTGGTGTATAGGAATGCTTGTGATTTTTGCACATTGATTTTGTATCCTAGACTTTGATGAAGTCATTTATCAGCTTAAGGAGATTTGGGGCTGAGACAATGGGGTTTTCTACATGTACAATCATGTCATCTGCAAATAGAGATAATTTTACTTTCTCTTTTCCTAACTGAATATATTTTATTTCTTTTGCTTACTTGATTACCCTGGCCAGAACTTCCAATACTATGGTGGATAGGAGTGGTGAGAGAGGGCATCTTAGTCTTTTGCCTGTTTTCAAAGGGAACGCTTCCAGTTTTTGCCCATTCAGTATGATATTGACTGTCGGTTTGTAATAAATATCTCTTATTTTTTTTATTGTACTTTAGATTCTGGGGTACATGTGCAGATCATGTAGGATTGTTGCATAGGTACATATACACGGCAAGGTGGTTTGTTGCCTCCATCCCCCTCATCACCGACATCTGACATTTCTCCCTGTGTTATTCCTCCCCAACCTCCCCTACTCCCCCCACTGTCCCTCCCTTAGCCCCCTGCAACAGACCTCAGTGTGTGATGTTTTCTTCCCCTGTACTCATGTGTTCTCATTGTTCAACACCTGACTATGAGCGAGTAACATGCGTTATTTAGTTTTCTGTTCTTTTGTCAGTTTGTGAAGAATGATGGTTTCCACATTCATCCATGTCCCTGCAAAGAACATGAACTTGTCGTTTTTTATGGCTCCATAGTATTCCATGGTGTATATGTGCCACATGATCTTTGTCCCATCTAACATTGGTGGGCATTTGGGTTGGTTCCAGGTCTTTGCTTTGTAAACAGTGCCACAGTGAACATACATGTGCATGTGTCTATAATAGAACGATTTATAATCCTTTGGATATATACCCAGTAATGGGATTGCTGGGTCAAATGGAATTTCTATTTCCAGATCCTTGAGGAATGGCCACACTGTCTTCCACAATGGTTGAACTAATTTACACTCCCACCAACAGTGTAAAAGTGTTCCTTTTTCTCCACATTCTCTCCAGCATCTGTTGTCTCCCAGATTTTTTAATTATTGCCATTCTAACCGGTGTGAGCTGGTATCTCAATGTGGTTTTGATTTGCATTTCTCTGATGACCAGTGATGATGAACATTTTTTTTATGTTTGTTGGCTGCATAAATGTCTTCTTTGGAAAAGTGTCTGTTCATATCTTTCACTCACTTTTGAATGGGTTTGTTTGTTTGTTTCTTGTAGATCTGCTTTATTTCTTTGTAGATTCTGGATATTAGGCCTTTGTCAGATGGGTAGATTGCAAAATTTTTTTCCCATTCTGTTGGTTGCCAGTTCACTCTAATGATTGTTTCTTTTGCTGTACGGCAGCTCAGGAGTTTAATTAGAGTCCATTTGTCTATTTTGACTTTTGTTGCCATTTTATAGCTACAGGGTAAAAGTATGAAAGTAGGAATTTATATAAGTAGTTTTGAAATTTCCAAATATCTTTACAGCATTACTAATATCATGGTAATTACATTACTGGAATCAAACACGTAATTACTATAATTAACAGCTGAATAAAATTTTATACAGTGACTTTGGTAAACAGTTCCTCGAAATGTTAACCATATATTTATTATATTACTCAGTAATTCCACTCATAAGAATATGTCCAAAAGAATTAAAAACATGTTCTTACAATATTGTTTCTAGAAGCGTTATTCATAACAGCAAAAAGGGAAACAATAAAAAATTTTATCAACTAAAGAATGGGTAAAAAAATATGGCATATACTAAAAATGGAAAATTATTTGACAATAAAAAGTAAAGTATAGCATTCATATTTATACATGCTACAACATGGATCAAACTTGAAAACATTATGCTAATTAAAAGAAAACAGTTACAAAAAACTGCATATAATACATCTAATTTATATGAAATGGTCACAACAGGTAACTATGCAGAAATGGAAAGTAGATTAGTGGTAGTGTGAAGCTGGGATGTTGACATGGAAAGGGGAGTAACTACTAATGAGTATGGGCTTTCTTTCTCAAAAAATGAAAAGGTTCTGATACAGTGGTTTTGATTCCACAACTCTGTAAATATACTAAAAACCATCAAATTGTACACTTTAATCAGATGAAATTCGTTGTTTGCAAATTGAATCTTGATAGAGTTGTTTAAAAGAGATGGGTATGATATAGAATAATAATTTTGACTCTGTAATCAATATAATCAAATATATTTGCTCTAAACTAAAGAATCCTATGTGATCTGTCTCCTCTATACCTCGTCTATGAAAACTTCCCTGTGCTTATTTTGCTTACTTCGTTCCAGTCACATTGCCCTCTATAACAATAAACTGCATCCTAACTTAAGGGCTTTGTGCCAGATTTTCACTAGAACTTTGTAAAATTTAGGACTTAGTTCTAAGCTTTAAACTCAGAAAGTTTGCCTTTTACTATGCAATCAAAAACAGCCTTTTCTACTCAAAATCTCTTTGTTGCATCACTGTGTATTTTTACCTTCATTGCATTTATTATTATGAGAAGTGATTATGTTTGTTATTTGTTTTGCTAACAACCTGCCATCATCCATTCTCTTTCTATTGCCCTTCTCCTAACCCCATAACTAGTCTGTAAGCTCCATAATGAAAAAAACTGTATTTATCTTGTTCATGTCTGCATTTCCATTAACTATAACAATTTTCCTCATAGATGTTCAATACATATTTTGAATGCTTACTGTATAAGACTGGTTAATATCCTTAGAAAAATTTTAAAAACGTATTTTGTTTTTAAGGTCATATTTTATTACAGATACAACCTTACTCAGCAAATCAAAGCATGCACTGTGACAACGGCCTTTTGAATTACAACCTTTTTCAACTAATACCCAGATATAGCCTGAGTCCTCAAAAAATGAGAAAGTGGGCAATAGTAGATGTTACTGAGAGCTTTAAGTAAATTATTGGTGTAATATTTGGCTAAAAGAAACTAGGACTATTATTTGAATTATCTTTTTTTATTCAGCAGCCTTGTCAGGCTCAGTGGCAATCTCAATGCAATTTGTTAAGAGACAGAACACTTGTTTACAGTATTGATGTACTGTCATAACTATGTACTAAAAAGTTTTTGAACATGAGCCAGTGACTGAGACAGTTGGGAGAACCAAATGCAAATCAAGCTAGCATTCATGGGTACCAGAAGAACATATGCTGTTTGCTTGATGACTTCTAATTGCCTGGAAAGAACTTTGAAAGACATGTTTTTTATATTTCATGCCTTGGTCTCCATAAAAAGCTACCTATCATGTTAAGAATAAATCAGAGCTGTGAGGGTAATAGGCAAAATCATTTTCATCTGTTTATATGTAACTGACATAACTAAGCTGAGACTCCATTGGACAAAAACAAAAAACAAAAAACAAAACAGTGTATATAAAAATTACATTAGATAAAGTCTTTATTTGTGTGGTAGGAGAAAACAGTTATGAGGAGTCAGAAAACCTATTTCTAGTCACAGCATTGCCAGTTACTCGTATTGTGACTTTGAGTAAGTCATTCTCTGCTCTGATCATCAGTTTTCTCATCAGTAAATAAGAAACTGTTTTTTTTTTATTTATTTATTTATTTTTTTATTGCATTTTAGGTTTGGGGGTACATGTGAAGAACATGGAAGATTGTTGCATAGGTACACACATGGCAGTGTGATTTGCTGCCTTCCTCCCCATCACCTATATCTGGCATTTCTCCCCATGCTATCCCTCCCCAACTCCCTACACCCCACTATCCCTCCCCTTTTTTCCCCCCCGACAGACCCCCTAGTGTGTGATACTCCCCTCCCTGTGTCCATGTGTTCTCATTGTTCAACACCCGCCTATGAGTGAGAACATGCGGTGTTTGATTTTCTGTTCTTGTGTCAGTTTGCTGAGAATGATGGTTTCCAGGTTCATCCATGTCCCTACAAAGGACACGAACTCATCGTTTTTGATGGCTGCATAATATTCCATGGTGTATATGTGCCACATTTTCCCTGTCCAGTCTATCATCGATGGGCATTTGGGTTGGTTCCAGGTCTTTGCTATTGTAAACTGTGCTGCAATGAACATTCGTGTGCATGTGTCCTTAGAGTAGAACGATTTATAGTCTTTTGGATATATACCCAGTAATGGGATTGCTGGATCAAATGGAATTTCTATTTCTAGGTCCTTGAGGAATCGCCACACCGTCTTCCACAATGGTTGAACTAATTTACACTCCCACCAACAGTGTAAAAGCGTTCCTATTTCTCCACATCCTCTCCAGCATCTGTTGTCTCCACATTTTTTAATGATCGCCATTCTAACTGGTGTGAGATGGTATCTCAATGTAGTTTTGATTTGCATTTCTCTAATGACCAGTGATGATGAGTATTTTTTCATATGTTTGTTGGCTTCATGTATGTCTTCTTTTGTAAAGTGTCTGTTCATATCCTTTGCCCACTTTTGAATGGGCTTGTTTGTTTTTTTCTTGTAAATATGTTTCAGTTCTTTGTAGATTCTGGTTATCAGCCCTTTGTCAGATGGGTAGACTGCAAAAATTTTTTTCCCATTCTGTTGGTTGCCGATTCACTCTAATGACTGTTTCTTTTGCTGTGCAGAAGCTATGGAGTTTGATTAGGTCCCATTTGTCTATTTTGGCTTTTGTTGCCACTGCTTTTGGTGTTTTGGTCTGCAAATCTATAAACATAATCCACCACATAAACAGAACCAAAGAGAAAAACCACATGATTATCTCAATTGATGCAGAGAAGGCCTTTGACAAAATTCAACAGCCCTTTATGCTAAAAACTCTCAATAAACTAGGTATTGATGGAACGTATCTCAAAACGATAAAAGCTATTTACGACAAACCAACAGCCAATATCATACTGAATGGGCAAAAACTAGAAGCATTCCCTTTGAAATCTGGCACTAGACAAGGATGTCCTCTCACCACTCTTATTCAATATAGTACTGGAAGTTCTAGCCAGAGCAATCAGGCAAGAAAAAGAAATAAAGGGTATTCAAATAGGAAAGGAGGAAGTCAAATTGTCTTTATTTGCAGACGATATGATTGTATATCTAGAAGACCCCATCGTCTCAGCCCAAAATCTCCTGAAACTGATAAGCAACTTCAGCAAAGTCTCAGGATATAAAATCAATGTGCAAAAATCACAAGCATTCCTATACACCAATAACAGACTTAAAGACAGCCAAATCAAGAACCAACTGCCATTCACAATTGCTACAAAGAGAATAAAATACCTAGGAATACAACTAACAAGAAACTGTTTTTAACTTCAAAATCATCAGATCCTATTCATCCAAGGTAACATTAATAAACCTGATTTTTTAGTATGTAATATGTCTACCAGGGTTTCCTTACTTTGATTGGAATTGGTATGTACACTGTACCAATAAATTTTGGTTAAAGGCTGGGCACGGTGGCTAACACCTGTAATCCCAACACTTTGGGAGGTTGAGGCAGGTGGATCACTTGAGGTCAAGAGTTGAGACCAGCCTAGCCAACATGGTGAAACCATGTTTCTACTAAAAATTCAAAAATTAGCTGGGCATGGTGGCACATGCCTGTAGTCCCAGCTACTTGGAAGGCTAAGGCAGGAGAAATGCTTGGCCCCGGGCAAGGTGGAGGTTGCAGTGAGCGGAGATGGTGCCACTGCACTCCAGCCTGGGCCACAGAGAGAGACTCCATCTAAAAATATTATGGTTAAAATAAAAAATTTTGAAGTCAGAGAGACTTGGGTTCTAGTCCTTATTCTGCCATTTTCTACCTGTGTGACCTTTATCTAGTTTATTATCCATGCTTTGATTGTCTCATCTTTAAAATGATACTAATAATAATCCTGAACTCATAAGGTTTTTGTGAGAGTGAAATAAAATAATGCATGTATGTGGTTTATATAGTGCCTAGGAAATACTAGGCATTCAATAAACCCTAGCTTTAAAAGAGAAGAATAATTTTCCTTAATTCAAGTATACTCTTATTATACCTTTATTCTGGGACCTGATTCTATACAGGGATTCCAATTTTATTTTTTTAGTACTTATTTACATACTACTGGGTAACTGCTTCTAAGTCACTTTCATATTTTTATATGACTTTTAGCTACTAAAAGTTGAGAATTTAATACTTTTCATTGATCTCTCTGCATAAAAACTAGCATAAAGCTTCACACACAAAATTTACTTGCTTATTTAATCTTAACTGGATTAGTAAGTGCCAAACAAAAAGCAGAATGCTGGCTTCTTAATATATAGTAAACATTGCAAAGAAGGAAGCCTGTGACATATTTCTGAAAGATACACTTATACTTCTGAAAAATTATTTATCAAAATTCAAAACTGGTTACAGTTTAAGCCAGAGTAAGCCTCTTAATATGACTCTCTGGGGAACAGTGAACAATTTTAGGAGAAGATATTGAGTTCATATGTAATTGAAGAATATCATTCCTTGCCACCAAAATGCTGAGAAACTTTAGTAGAAAGAAAGTTTCCAGGTTTAAGGATATGGCAAGTTTATTTACTTGGAGGATTTTACTTTAAGTAGTTTTTGTCTATACTTTATAATGCTGAAGTGTGTGTGTGTGTTTGTGTGTGTGTGTGTGTGTGTGGGGTGTTGGAGGGGTTGTGATTACAGGAAGTAAAGTGTTGTTGAATAGAAATGGATAATTCTATGAAAATTTTATTCAGAAGTTAAAAATGGTCACTGCCAGTGTTGGTGAAGTTATCCTCCGTTTCAAGTTCACCACATAAGCAAATGTTTATGCTACCTTTTTATATAGACTTTACAAAATGTAGACAGTCACTGTATCTCAGATATATTGCTATCATGACTGCTTAGATTAGAAATGCCCATTAAATAACTTAAAGTCCAGATCTTTTATATTATAAATGGAGAAATCAAGGCTTAGCAAAGCTAAGGTCCTTGCCTAAGATATACAAAGTAGCAGAGCTATGCCGCACAAATCTGTCCCCTATTTTAACCTGAGTGCAAACACCACTGAGTGTGTTCATATACTGAGACCTAGTTTTCTATATCTACTGTTATTTTTGAGACAGTGCAAACATTCATGAAAATATTTCATTGCATTAGAATCCATAGCTGAGGATACTGGCTGTGGCTGACTGTGATCATAATAAGGTCTCATTTTCTACCAGATAACCAATAAGAATGAGTATGCTTCACCTCCGTATTTATGTAACAATCAATGAGATTTATACAAAAAGGGTATAAAACTTTTTCATTCCTTCTGAAAACAGAAAATTAGTGGTTTAGTATCTATCACTTTAAATGACTCACTTCAGTGGCTATAGGGATAAAGGCCAAGTTAGAATATGACTAAAATTACTAATTCAGCAATAAGTAATTAATGATTAACTAAGGTGAACTGTAATTAATGACTTATTCTAACATTTTGCTAATCAAAAGTGTTACATAAGGAGCAGCAGTATTGACATCATCTAAGAATTTGTTAGAATTTCAGAATTTCAATTGCAACTCCAGACCCAATAAATAAGAATCTGATCTTTAAAAAGACCTCCCTCAAGAATCTTTAATAAAAGACCTCTCTCCAGAGTATTTATAAAAAGTATTTAATAAAATAGGACTGAGCTTAAGTGACCTGATTTTTTAGCTCTAAATACAATTCAGGTGTCAAATGAAAGGTTAAATCTTTTTTAAAAATCTCATTAAATAGACAGATAGAAGGTATTCCTCAAATCTGTATTCATTACCCTATGCTGCTGTAACAAATTGTCCCAAATCTTATGGCTTAAAAAAACGCACAAATTTATTATATCATAATTTTGGAGAGCATATTTCGAAAATATGTCCACACTGCTGCCTTAGTTTTGAAAGCTTTTGTCTAGAATCTTTGTTTTTCCAGCTTCTAGAGGCCACCTACCTTACTCGGCTTATGGCCCCTTCATCTTCAAAAGCCAACAGCACAGCATCCTTTTTACTGTCTTTCTCACTTTCTTTTGAGCACGCATCATCAGCATCTTTAGCAACCGTACTACCACCAACAGTCTGTTTATGACTATGTATGCATTCTCTAAGACAACATAAATTTTTCTTTTCTACCATGTTCTTCCTTTCCTTCTGAAACCTTGACAGCAGTCTTTAACGTTTATATATACACTAACACTGTGTTAAAAAAATTAGGCTTTTGCTAATGTGCTCCTCAACATTTTCCCAGCCTTCACCCATTACCCAGTTCCAAAGCCAGATCTACATTTTTTAAAGTATTTGTTACAGCAAACACCAATAACACCTGACATTCACAATTGTCATGGGACTATAATGAACCTCTAAATGTATAAATTTTATTGTGGTGTACAGCTCTTCTGATAAAAGAATAAAGTATAACTGGAAAACATGTTATGCAAATAAGGTCTGTTTTAATCATTTGTACCACAGTAAAAAATGCATAATAGGCATTTCATGAAGTTTTTAGATTTTTTTTTTTTTTGAGATAATATCTTGCTCTGTCACCCACACTGAAGTACAATGGTGCAATCACAGCAGACTGCAGCCTTGAACTCCCGGGTTGAACGGATCCCCCTCCATCTCAGCCACCCAAGTAGCTGGGATTACAGGTATGCAACCCCACACCTGGCTAGTTTTTGTGTTTTCTGTAGCAACGAGGTTTTTCCTTGTTGCCCAGGCCGGCCTCAAATACCTAGGTTCAAGTGATCCACCCACCTCAGTCTCACAAAGGGCTGGTATTACAGACATGGGCCACCCCACCCAGCCAGTTTTTAGATTTCAATGCAGCAGAAATAGCACTGGTTTCAGGAGCCACGAAACTGCTCTCTTGACTTTTTTTCAATATGAAGAAGTTATTTTATATAGACCTTAGTTTCCTACCTTTGAAATATAGTATTTCTTGTAATTCTTGTGACTGATATAATAATTTAATGAGCTAATTAATGTGAAAACACTACACATTATTTACAAGATACTTCTATTTCAGTGAGAGACTGCTGTCGCAGCTATACCAATAGCCTAAATATGAAGTGCTACTTTGCATTAAAAGTGTAGCAAAAAAAAAAAAGTAGCCAAAGCTACATTTGAGAAATTTAGAAATTTATCATTTCAGTTTTAAGGTGTATTGTTTATTCCTTTATTCACTTAAAAAAGTCCTTCTGATCTCCACAAATATAGAAACAACCTTGCTAGATGTCTAGATTTAAAATTCATTTAAATAGCTATCAACTGTGTGATAATGTGTGGAGTCGAAACATATATTGCATCAGGAATAAGATGTCCTGAATTCTAGTTGTAGTGCTCTTGCTAATTTGCATAGTGTGTGTGTGTGTGCACGTGTGTCCAAGAACATATGCATATAATATATAGTGTTCATATCAGGATAATTTGGTATTCTTTAGCAAATATTTCTGTATCCTTTCTAGATATTGTGTAATAGTTCAAGCTGAATTTGATCTATATTTTATTTGCAAGCAGGGTTTTTGATTTCAGAAATGCTACAAAGGTTTTGGCAGTCTAATTATCTGTGATCACCAATTATCTGCGTAAACCTTGGGTACATAATTTTACCTCCCCATTGCTCATTTTGTTCATTGGTAAGTAAGGATATTAGAAAAAATAATTTCCAGGTTTCCTCTAGCCTTAATATTTTGTGATTCTACTCTTGTAAATTCACAGGCTAATGATAGAATTTCTTCAATTTCTTCAAATTGATAGAAAATGTATATGAATAAATATTAAAAGAATTTAAAATGGGAAAGGTAGACCTTATGAAAGAAAAAAAGGCTGGGACATTGACTCTCTCCTTTTTATAAGAAACAAGTCATAATCTCCATTTAAAATTGCTGTATTTTTTTCATGTTATAAAATATAAAAAAATGTGCCATACAAAATACTGGGTGAGACATTGCAAATACGATGTTGCAATGAAATGAAAGTGAGCCTGTATTTAAAAAGAAATTTGGGCAGGGGGCCAAGACGGCCAACTAGAAGCAGCTAGAATGTGTGACTCTCACAGAGAAGAATAAAAGGGGTTAGTAAACACAGCACCCTCAAGTGAAACATCCGGGGTATTAGCATTAGGACTCATCAGGGAAACAGCTCAACCCACAGAGAACAGAGAAAGTAAATCAGGGTGATGGCCCACCCAAGTGCGACACCGAGCCAAAGGACCCTCCCCCTGCCCCGGGAAGTGGTGAGTGAATGTGTGACCCTCCAAAACCACACTTCTCCCATGGATCTTTGCAATCTTCGGGTTAGGAGATATCCTGGCAAACCTTGTCCACCAGGGCCTTCTGTCTGAAACACAGAGTTGTGTGAAGTCTCAGCAGGTTGGCTGTTCAGGCACCCACAGAGTCCCAGAATCCTGCCTCCAGGATCCCTGGCAAAGGTAGTTGAAACTCAGGCAAGGCAGGAGGTTGGACCTCCGTACATACCCCTTGGAAAGGAGCTGGAACAGGGGGCAGAGCAGCATCAGTCTGTGGGTTCCACTTCCACGTTACCTTGCTGGATAAAACCCACAGGCTTGGAATTCCAGCCAGCCCCAGCAACAGTGTTGCACCTACCTGGGATGGAACAGAGTTCATGGGGAGAGGGCCAGGCTGCCATCTTTGTGGTTTGGATGACAGCTGTTGCAGTTTGTGGGTTTAGGAGAGTCCAAATCAAATTATTCAAGGGTGGAAGGGATCCCGCAGCAGAGCACAGCTGCTCTACCAAAACAGGGCCAGAATGCTTCTTTAAGCTGGACTCTGATTGCCCTTTATCTCTGGGTGAGACTCCCCAACTGTGGCCTTCAGCCATCCCCACCCATGTTCTCCAGTAGACAGAATTTTTATTTCTCCCTGGAATGAAGTGGCCTGTCATCTTTGCTGTTTGAACAACTCTGCCTTTCCAGGCCTCCAGGCTTAGGAGAGTCCAAGGCATGCATCCAAAGCCTGGAGACTGGAAACATTAAATTTCCAAAACAGGAAAGACGGAGGCTCGGGTAGAAGGGATTACTCAGTAAAGCACAGCTGCCCTACCAAAATGCAACCAGACAGCTTCTTTAAGCAGGACCCTGGTCCACTCCTCAACTCCAGAGTGCATCTCCCAACCAGGGCCCTACAGAGATTTGAATTCTCCCTGGGAATGAGTTCCCAGGACGAGGACAAATTGCCGTCTTTGCTGTTTGGGTGACTCAGCCATTTCAGTCTGTGGGCTTTGAAGAGCCCAAGCTGACTGGGGCAGAAGTGGTACCCCTGCACAGCACAGATGTTCTACAAAAGCATGGCCAAACTGCTTCCTTAAGTTGTTCCCTAATCTATTCCTCCTCATTGGGCAGGACTTCCCAAGCAGGGCCTCCAGCCATTCTCACTGATGTTCTCTGGCTAACAGTGGCTTGAAAACTGCCTAGAACAGAGTTCCTAGAAAGAGGGGTGGGCTACCATCTTTGTTATTTTATCAACTTAGATGTTCCAGCTTCCAGGCTTTGGAGAGCCCAACATGATGGATGTGAGAGCACGGTACTCCAGCACAGCACCAATGCTCTATGAAAGATGGGCTAGATTGTTTCTTTAAGTGAGTCCCTGATACCATTCCTCCTGGCTTGGTGAGATCTCCCAAACAGAGTCTCAGTACTCCTTCTACAGGTGCAATTGGGGTGGCAACAGGTTTATACCCCACTGGAATAGAGCTTACAGAGGAAGGGGCCGGCTGCCACGTTTGTTGTTTTGCCAACTTCACTGTTGATACCTTCAGGTACTGGAAAATTCAACATGACTAAGGACTGGAGTGGACACCCAGCAAACCATAGCAGCTCTACAGAAAAGTGGCCAAACTGTTAGAAAAAAAAATACACAAAAAACCTCAAAAACTCCATCAAGAGATCAGCAATGTCAAAGACTGAAGGTAGATACGCCCACAAAGATGAGAAAGAATCAGTGCAGGAAAACTGAAAACTCAGAATGTCAGAGTGCCCTCTCTCCTTCAAATGATCACATCACCTCTCCAGCAAGGGTTCAAAATGGGGCTGAAGCTGGGATGACTGAAATCAGAATGTGGATAAAAATGAAATTCACTGAGCTAAAGGATCACATACTTACTCAATGAAAGGAAACTACAAATCACAATAAAACATTGCAGGAGCTGACAGACAAAATAGCCAGGATAGAGAAGAAAATAACTGAACTGATAGAGATGAAAAACACAATACAAGAATTTCATAATGCAATCACAAGTATTGGTAGAAGGATAGACAAGGCAGAGGAAATAATTTCAGAGCTGGAAGACTGTGTTTCTGAAATAAGACAGGCAGACAAGATAGTTTAAAAAGAATGAATAGGAATGAATAAAAACCTCCGAGAAACATGGAATTAGGTAAAGAGATCAAATCTATGACTTATTGGTGTACCTGAAGGAACTGGGGAAAACTGAACCCATTTGGAACACATATTTAGGATACCATGCCTGAGAACTTCTCAACCTTGCTACACAGGCCAACATTCAAATTCAGGAAATGCAGAAAACACCAGTAAGATACTCCACAAGAAGATCATCCCCAAGAAACATAATAATCAGATTCTTTAAGGTTGAAATGAAAGAAAAAAAATGGTAAGAACATCCAGGAGAGAAAGGTTAGGTCTCATACAAAGGGAAGCCCATCAAACCAACAGTGGACTTTTCAGTGGGAATACTACAAGCCAGAAAAGATTGAGGCCAATATTTAACATTCTTAAAGAAAAGCAATTCTAACCCAGAATATCATATCTAGCCAAACTAAGCTTCATAAATGCAGGAGAAATAAGAGTGTTTCCAGACAAGCAAATGCTGAGGGGAACTTATTACTGCCACACCTTTCTTACATCCCGAAGGAAGCACTAAATATGGAAAGTAAAATTACACTACCAGCCACTACAAAAACACACTGAAGTACACAGTCCAGTGACACTATAAAGAAATCACAAAAGCAAGTCTGCAAAGTAACCAACTAGCATCATGATGACAGGATCAAATCCAGAGATAAGACTATGAATCTTAAATATAAATGGGTTAAATGCCCCAATTAAAAGACACAGAGTAGTGAGCTGGATAAAGAGCCAAGACCCATTTCTATGCTGACTTTTATCATGTGCAAAGACATACATAGGCTCAAAATAAAGGGATGGAGAAAAAATTACCAAGCAAATGGAAAACACAAAATAACAGGGGTTGATATCCTACTTTTTGACAAAACACACTTTAAACTAACAAAGATAAAAAAAAAAAACAAAAAAAACAGAAAGAGTTCACAATGGTAAAGGGTTCAATTCAACAAGAAGAGCTAACTATCCCAGACATACACTGCACCCAACACAGGAGCACCTAGATTCATAAAGCAAATTTCTAAAGACCTTCACAGAGATTTAGACCTGCACATGATAATAGTGGGAAGCTTTAAGACCCCACTGACAATATTAAACATATTAGCAAGACAGAAAATTAGCAAAGATATTCAGGACCTGAACTCACCTCTGCATCAAATAAACCTGACACATATCCACAGAACTCCACCAAAAACCAACAGAATATACATTGTTCTCATTGCCACATAGTGCTAACTGTAAAATAGATTACATAATTGCAAGTAAAACACTCCTCGGCAAATGCAAAAGAACTGAAATCACAACAAGCAGTCTCCTGGACCACAGCACAATCAAATTAGAACTCAAGACTAACAAATTCACTCAAAACCATACAATTACAAGAAAATTGAATAACCTGCTCCAGAATGACTTTTGGGTAAATAACAAATTTAAGGCATAAGCCAAGAAGTTTTTAGAACCTAATGAGAAGAAAGATACAACATACAAGAATCTCTGGGACATACCTAAGGCAGCATTAAGAGAGAAATTTATAGCACTAAATGCCCACATCTAAAAACTATAAAGATCTCAAGTTAACAACCAAACATCTCAACTAAAAGAACTAGAGAACCACGAGCGGACAAATCACAAAGCAAGCAGTAGACAAGAAATAAAGTCAGAGCTGAACTAAATGAGATAGTGACATAAAAAATCATTCAAAGGATGACATATCTAGAAGCTTTTTTAAAAAAATAAAAAGTAAAATAGATAGACTACTAGCTACCCTAATGAAGAAGAAAACAGAGAAGATCCAAATAAACACAATCAGAAATAAGAGAAATATTACTACTTACCTGACAGAAATACAGCCATCATAGAATATTAAAAAGAAAATAATGATGGCTCACGCCTGTAATCCCAGCACTTTGGGAGACCGAGGCGAGTGGATCACGAGGTCAAGAGACCGAGACCATCCTGGCCAACATGGTGAACCACCGTCTCTACTGAAAATACAAAAAATAGCCGGGTATGGTGGTGCGTGCCTGTGGTCCCAGCTACTGGGGAGGCTGAGGCGGAAGAATCGCTTGAACCAAGGAGGCGGAGGTTGCAGTGAGCCGAGATTATGCCACTGCACTCCAGCCTGGTGATAGAGCAAGACTCTGTCTCAAAAAAAAAAAAAAAAAAAAAAGAAAATATCACTATGCACATAAGCTAGAAAATCTAGAAGAAATGGATGAATTCCTGTAGATATACACCCCCAAGACTGAACCAAAAGTAAATTGAATCCCTGAAAAGACCAATAATAAGTTTGGAAATATAGGTAGTAATAAATAGCCTATCAACCAAGAAAAGTTCAGGATCAGATGGATAAACAGCTGGGCTGGCACCAGGCCTACTGAAACTATTTTTTAGAATGGGAAAGGAAGGCCTCTTTTCTAACTCATTCTATGAGGCCAGCATTATCCTGATACCAAAACCTGGCAGAGACACAAGAAAAACAGAAAACTTCAGGCCAATATCCTTGATAAACATTGATGCAAAAATCAACAAAATACTGGCAAACCAAATTCAGCAGTACATCAAAAAGCTTATCCATCACGATCAAGTAGGCCTCATCTCCAGGATGCAAGATTTGTTCAACATATGCAAATAAATAAATATAATTAATCACATAAACGTATCTAAAGGCAAAAATCACATGATTATCTCAATAGATGAAAAAAAAAACTTTTGACAAAATTCAACATCTCTTCATGTTAAAAATTCTTAATAAAGTATGTATTGAAGAAATATGTCTCAAATAATAATATCCATGTATTACAAATCCACAAACAACATCATACTGAATAGGCAAAAGCTGAAATTGTTCCCCTTAAAAACTGGTAGAGACAAGGATGCCCTCTTCACAATTCCTATCCAACATAATATTGAAAGTTCTGACCAGAGCAATCATACAAGAGAAAGAAATAAAGAGCATTCCAATAGGAAGAGAGGAAGTCAAACTGTCCCTGTTTGTAGATGACATGATTCTATATCTAGAAAACCCCACTGTCTTAGCTCAAAAACTTCTTAAGCTTATAAGCAACTTCAGCAATCTCAGGATAGAAAATCAATGTCAAAAAATTACTAGCAATTTTATACACCAACAACAGTCAAGCCAAGAGCCATATCACCAATGGACTCCCATTCACAATTGCCACAGAAAATACAATAAAATAGCTAAGAATACAGATTACAAAGAAAATAAAAGATCTTTACAAGGAGAACTACAAACCCCTACTCAAAGAAATCAGAAATAACGCAAATAAATAGAAAAGCATTCCATGCTCACAAATAAAAATATTCAAAGTTGTTTAAATGGCCTCACTGCCCAACAAATTTTCCCATTAAACTACCACTGTCATTATTTGCAGAACTAAAAAATTTATTTTAAAATTCATATGGAAACCAAAAAAGTACCCACATGTTGGGGGAACCCCACAAGAGCAAAGGCAAAGGTCTGAAGCCTCAGCATGTTCTCATATAAACATAGAATTAGAAAAGAATTAGAAATATAGTCACATAGTTATTCCTATGTATCATAATAACCACATAGCTATTTATATGTAATCATAAATATATACTTACATATAATCATACAATCTTTAATCTTACTAATAAGTCTCAGATCAAGAAGTATGGGACTGAAGTGGCATTGGAAAGAGGGTGACACTAAAGCAAGATGCTCTAACCTCTGTCACACCTGCATAAGGGCTGCTGGAGGATGCCTTGGCTGTGTGACAGTGTCAGCACCATGAAAGTGCCCACTGTTTAGCCAGCTAGGGAAGAAGACGCCCAAGATGGCCGAGACATCTTCTTCCTCAGGGGCGTGAGGAGAAAACTCTATTCTCCCAAGCTCTGTGGTAGGCCTGATGGCTGCCAGGGAGGCCCACAGACATCTGGGGGATGTCTTTATGTGGTGCTGTGCTTCAGCAGTCATGTTCCATGTCTACTTTCAAGTTCTGCTTCTGCTCCTGTCTCCTCTTTTTCTTAGAAGATAAGAATTAGTAATAGTAACATAATTTCTTGTTATTTCTTGACAAGTATGAAAAAAAGTGCTGACGCCTTAGGTTTTCTCCTCACTTCGGCTTCTTCAAGTCTTGGGCCCCTGTCTCCCAGACACGTGATTTACCTGACCCTATCACTGATCACCATTACCTCATCCTACCTGCCTTTCCCCTGCTTTGTACTCAATAAAGACATTGAGACATTCGGGGCCACTGCTGGACTCTGTGCTTTGGTTTGCAGTGGATCCCTGGGCCCAAACTCTGTTTTCTCTTTCTTGGTGTCTTGTGTCTTTTATTTACACAGTTTCTTGTCTCCACACTAGCAGAAAGGGACTCATGGGATCCTGTAGGGCTGGACCCTACACCCAAATAGCCAAGACAATACTAACCAAAAAGAACAAAGCTGAATCCGTCATGCTACCCAACATCAAATTATACTACAGGCCTATAGTAACCAAAACAGCATGGTACCTGTACAAGAACAGACACACAGACCAATGGAACAGAATAGAGAACTCAGAAATAAGATTGCACCCTACACGTTTCTGATCTTTGATAAACCTGAATAAACACAAGCAATGATGAAAGGACTCCTAGTCAATAAATGGTGCTGGGATAAGTGGTTAGCTAGATGCAGAAAACTGAAACTAGACCTGTTTTCCTTACACCATATACAAAAGTTTACTCAAGATGGCTTAAAGACTTAAGTGTAAAACACAAAACTATAAAAACCGTAGAAGACAACCTAGGCAATACCATTAACTACATAGGTCCAGGAAGAGATTTCATGTCCCAGATGCCAAAAGCAATTGCAACAAAAGCAAAAATTGACAAATAGAATCTAATTAAACTAAAGAGCTTCTGCATAACAAAACAAACTAGCAAATAGAATAAACATACAACCTACCTACAGAATGGGAAAAATATTTGCAAATTATGCATTTGTCAAAGGTCTAATATCCAGCATGTATGAGGAACTTAAACAAATTTACAAGAAAAAAAAATCCCATTAAAAAGTGGGCAAAGTGCTGGGCGCAGTGGCTCATGCCTGTAATTCCAGCACTTAGGGAGGCCAAGGCAGGTGGATCACCTGAGGTCAGGAATTTGAGACCAGCCTAGCCAACATGGCGAAACCCCATCTCTACTAAAAATACAAAAATTAGCTGGGCATGGTGGCAGGTGCCTGTAATCCCAGCTACATGGGAGGCTGAGGCAGGGGAATCATTTGAACCTGGGTGGCAGAAGTTGCAGTGAGCCAACATCACACCATTGCACTCCAGCCTGGGCAACAAGAGTGAAACTCCATCTCAAAAAAAAAAAAAAAAAAAAAGTGAGCAAAGTACATGAACAGACACTTCTCAAAAGAAGACATACATGTGGCCAGAAATCATATAAAAAAAATTCTCAAAGTCACTGATCATTAGAGAAATGCAAATAAAAACTACAATGAGATACCATCTCACACCAGTCAGAATAGTGATTAATAAAAAGTCAAGAAATGACAGATCTGTCTAGGTTGTGGAGAGAAAAAGGAATATTTTACACTGTTGGTAAGATGGTAAATTAGTTCCACCATTGTGGAAAGCAGTATGGTGATTCCTCAAATAGCTGGAAGCAGACTACCATACTATTCAGCAATCCTATTACTGGATATATACTCAATGGAATATAAAGCATTCTATCATAAAGACACATGCACAGTTACCTTCATTGTAGCACTATTCACAATGAGCAAAGACGTGGAATTAACCTAAATTCCCATTAATGATAGAATGGATAAAGAAAATGTGGTATATACACCATGGAATACTATGCAGCCATAAAAAAGAACAAGATCATGCCCTTTGCAGGGACACGGATGGAACTGGAGGCCATTATCCTTAGCAAACAAATAGAGGAACAGAAAACCAAATATAGCAGGTTCTCACTCATAAGTGGGAACCAAATGATAAAAACACATGGACACATGGACACATGGACACATAGAGGGAAATACCATGCACTGGCAGCTTATTGGGGCTTGGAGGGTGGGAGAGGGAGAAAAGCAGGTAATATAAATAACGGCTACAATTAACTCCGATGACACATGTTTATCTATATAACAAACCTGCACATCCTGCAATGCATCCCTGAACTTAAAATTAAAAACAAACAAAAATAATTGGCTTTGCTATTGAGGCTGTTTCATGGAAGTAGGTTATTAACTATAAATTTTTGCACATTTTTATGTCCACATCAATATATAAGTAGCAATGTTTAAACAAACTGAGTGTGAATTGTTGTGACATATGAGTAAACATCTAATCACATATTGGTTATTGGTTAACTATATTCAGTCATAGTCCTTTTCGATATAACAAGGAAGATTTTACCTACTCATTTCCTCTCACCCTATTTCTTGCTTTGATTTGAAGATATTAATTTGGTAGGTTATGCTCACCTGACCCCTCTACTTCTAGGATTTCTTGCTTGCACTAAAACAAACTGGAAGATTTTGTTTGCTGATAGTTGTTTTATTGGAGAATAGTAATAGTTGAGTAGTAGGGCTGGTTTTAGGCTTCATCTGTTTAAAAATTTCTGAGATCCCAGCACTTTGGGAGGCTGAGGCGGGTGGATCACGAGGTCAAGAGATCGAGAACATCCTGGCCAACATGGTGAAACCCCGTCTCTACCAAAAAATACAAAAATTAGCTGGGCGTGGTGGTGCGCACCTATAGTCCCAGCTACTCGGGAGGCTGAGGCAGGAGAATTGCTTGAACAGGAGGCGGAGGTTGCAGTGAGCCAGGATCGCGCCACTGCACTCCAGCCTGGCACCTGGTGACAGAACGAGACTCTGTCTCAAAAAAAAAAAAAAAATTCTGAGAATTCTGCATTCATTCTTCTCCCCAACCTCATCTTCATCTTTTTTCTTTGCTTTGCCATGATCTTCAGTCTCCTGAGTGGTTTTGCTGTTGCCACTTAGTTGCAGTAACCCTGGAAATGTCGTAGAAAGGTAAACATACTTTACTGTTATGTCAGGGACTACCATTCTATTATGTGTGCTTTATTGTTTTTTGAAATTTATGATCAGCATCTCTTTCCCTTTTGCACTGACAATATTTAAGTAGAATGAATCCAATAGTTTTTGCCCCAGGAAAGGACTTACCCTGAAAGCCTTCTAATCCTTTACCTCTTTACTGCTATAGAAAGAAAAACACCTTCTGCCAACAACAATGGAACTCATTTCAAAAAGAACCTGTAAAATGAAAGCATGTGAGGCATATTTTCTGTAGTGGGGAATTTTATCATTTTTCTAACATTACCTTATTCTTCCCCATTTGTTATCTGCCATGAGATTTGTATGCAGTTGATCCATCCTCAGCTCCAACAGTGGACTGTGGTGAGTCTAGGTCAATTAGATTAATCCTATCTTATTATTTTTTTTTCATTTTTTTAGTGCATTTTAGGTTTTGGGGTACATGTGAAGAACATGCAAGATTGTTACATAGGTACACACATGGCAGTGTGATTGCTGCCTTCTTCCCCATCACCTATATCTGGCATTTCTCCACATGCTTAATCCTATCTTATTAAAAAAAAAAAAAGGATTCACCACTAGGGATCCAATCATCATGTAATTCAGGACTCTTCACAAGTTTAAGGAAGGGACAATTTCTCCCTCCTATTAGACTTGAATGAGAATGCATGTGAGCCTCTGTCCAATACTCTGAAATACAGAGCAGAGATTACGTCCTTAAATATATAACTAAGCTACCACCAGTCTTTCCTTTCCAAATATGTGAATCAATACATTATATTTTTAAGCAAGTTTGAATTGGTTTGCTGGAAATCTAAAGCTTTCTAATTGCTACATATTGAGCTTCAAAGTCTTATCAGAGCATTTTACGTAGTTTCATGTCAGTCATTTTTCTTCTTACAATTCATATAATGAAGACGTTCATACTATCTTAGAGTCAAGAAAATAGGAAATCTTTGATGTGAAGTGTGCCTCTAACATTCCTGGGAATGTGAACAGACATGTTAAGACTAAAACAATTTTTAAAATGTATTATTTATTAAGAGTATAGTAACAGTTTTAAGATTCAAATTTCTAAGAAAGATAAAATTAAAACTTAATGAAGACTTTCCTGCTTTTCTGTTGATATTTTAGAGAACTCTCATGTGTCATATTATTGCAATTAGGATAATATTAGATGATATGTAACAGAATTGCTTTATATTCAAATATCATCAAGCAGCTGTTTCATAGCACCTCTTGACAGCTGTATATGCAAATGTCATTCTTATCACATGGAAAGTTCTTGCTAACCAGAAGAGTGGAACATGGGAAAGGTAAGACAAAGCATATACAGATTTTTAGACACAGTTAGCCATACCTACATTATAAAAAGTTATAGTAGTTATTTCAATAGCTTGAGGGCTACATTCTTTAAGCGAAAGTGTCACTTTCAGAGATCATGTTCCTTAAAATCTATCCAAATAGGCCAAGAATTGTTGGAATTCACATCTTCTATCAAGTAATGTTATTATCCTCACGAAGTTAAAGATCAATATTGTAGCTTACTCAGAGATTACAGGGCAAACAGTATCTGGAAAATATAGTATTTGCAAAAGAACTTATAAAAAGGTGAAAGGGAAATATAAAAAAATGAAAATGTTGAGTCTCCAAGTTCAATGTGAATAAATAAAATAAACAGCAATCTTTGTCCACAGTACAACTCAGGGAACTGAAAAAATGACTCTCTTCTCTGTGTTCCCACAGAACTTTGCTTATTCCATGAATAATGTCATATAATTTATTACTGTGTTTTATAACTGTCATACTCAATCACAAGCTTTCTAACTAGAAAAGTAACATCAATTCAAAGGTTGTCTCAATTGGTACAATAACCATAGTGTTGATATGGTGGGCTAAGCAGGGGGCAATTGAAATTCTGAGGTCATATTTCTAATTTTTTACATAGGTTTCTTGTATGTGTAAATGCTTTAGCAATTTAGAAAGTATTTAGTCTCAGTTTTAACCACAATTGAGAAGTCAGTTTTCTGAACACCAGGAGTTGGCAAAAAAGGTTAATGACAAGAATTTATAGTGAGTTCCATGAAAATCAGAAATCAAAATTCCTGGAATGAAGCTGAGTTGGGAACATAAGGAGATACACATATATTGAAATTGGTTCTCTAACAAGGTGACATAGATATGTTTTATTCAATAATGTCAGTATAATTCTGGGTTATTTTGTTAATCTATCTACATAGATGGTGGCCCTTAGCTCTTCCCCAGAGAGAATATTAAACATGTCATTTGCCCTTTTACAGGAATTGCAGACAGGATTCAAAGGTAATTCAATTAAACCAGCAATTTTGGGGGTTATTTTGTGCTTATGTGCCAGAAACTTTTACTAGGGTAATAGAAGATGAATTAAATATAGTATCAGCCTTTAAAATGTTCATATATTCTAAAAATTAATAAAGACCTTCTTGATTGTGTACTAAACCTGATACCAAATTATTTGCACGTATCTAATACTAACCTCAAATTCTATCTCTGACCAAATCTTTTGCAAAAGGCACAACTTTACTTATTCTGCACTCTCTTCCCTCTTCTTCACAATCTGGAAAACGACTCTTTATTTTGAGGACATTGCTTTCTTTGTTTTTCCCAAATATACTATTCATTGTCTGTGGGTGATTCTGATACAGAGACCCAGAAAATATCATTCACTATTTAGCATTGTAAATTAAATTCTTTGCTGTCAGAATTTGGAAGCTCCCAGAACTCTTCACTGAGAATATACTTTCTTGTAATGCAGACAGGATATAATATTCTGACTTACTGATAATGGAATTATCAGAAAATGCCAAGGTTCAGTTCATAGCTCATGAAGTCATTTTAATACATTAGAAATCTAATTGAAAAATGAAAAATATGACATCAGAATTTCAGCAACTCCTTGCTTATCCTACCATATCAAAAAGACTGTTATTACACAATTGAGGCAGCCTCAAAATGATATGTTCTTTGATTAGAAAACAGTTAATTATTCTAATATATTCATAATATAGGCATTCTTTTTGAGATTGTGTCAATTGTATAATAAGACCAGTATTTATACAACAGGGCTAGAAAGCATGATTAAAATTATGATGTCAAAATGTTTGTTTTTCAATTAGATGCATAATGTATTGAAATGTGATTTATAAACTATTTAGCAACGAATTTAGACCACAGTCAAGAAAGTCATAGAAAAGAATGAACTAATGATACATACAACAACATGGATAAATTTCATAAACATCACGTTGAGTAAAAATAGTGAGACACAAAAGACTACATACTATATGATTCCATATATACAAAAATCGTTGTGAGAAAAATGGATCCATGGTCATGGATGTCAGAATAATTTTTCTGTGAGTACTGACTAGAAGAAGGCATAAGGGAGCCTTTGAGGAGCTCTGAATCTTTTCTGCCTTTATCTGGGTAGTTTCATATATAAATGTTCATTGGGCTATAAATTTGAGATCTGTCTACATTTATTTTTGGATGTTATGCCTCAAAAAATTTTAGGAAAAGAAAGCTATTATTTAAGAATGAAGTAGTAAAGGAAGTAGTATATAAGCCAAAGAGCGGCGTCGCACAGTATATAGTGTACTTATTCTTTTGGAGTCATTTTGGTAATATACTGAAATAATTTCAGTTAGGGTAAACTCCACAGCTCTTAAATAACTACTCATTTATGTTTCTTTATTACTTCTCCATATATGTGTTTAGAATAAACCTAAACAATCGCATCCATGAATTATTGCAGTTTAACGTGAATAGAATTTTGGAGCCCAGAGAGACAATTCGAAATGCTGAGCAGGACACTGAGGCTCCTATTCCCTTCTACATAGAAATTGCTTTAGAAGTGATTATATAGCCATATATTCATTAGGCAGCATATTATAAAGAGAGGAGAAGGAGTTAAAAAAGCTTGCAGACCTCTTCTGGTCATGATTTTCTTGATTGACCATGCTGTGTCATGAGGTATTTGAAGTATAGATGTCTGAGGGAATAAAATCTGCATGTTCTGACATGACAAAAAGATAGTTTGGGAAGGAATAGAAAAATTTTAACCTTTCAATGTATCATATTATCAAAAGCAAAGAGCTGAATAGCCAAATAAATGGTAGTAAAGAAAAATTACCCTCTCTTTCTCCTGTATTTATTTGAAGAGTTCTTAAGCCATGGCCACTGGAAAGGTTGGGCCAAGATAAGCCAGAAATAAATATATAATTGTGCATTGCTTTTTGTAAATATATGTGTACAAATAGTAGCATAAAATAATTCTTTCTAAAATTTTACTATTCAAGCTTTATCTTTTTATTAAGGTTGGCAGGTGAGAGTGGACTCCTGGCATATGTCATACCTTATTCTATGAATAAAGTATTCTGTTATTTTATACTGATTTCTTATCCAGCTTTACCCTCCTGCATAATTTTATGTAAATCAAGGTCTCTTTGAAGTCAAGAGAGACCGTTCAGGGAAACAAGATGAAAATCTGGCTGCCAGTCTGTTTGCCTCTATAAACAAATATCTTCTTTTTTATTGTGTCTCTGTAAATTCCTGCTTGGAATAGAAAGATCCAAAGTAAAGCAAAAAGGTACTATGATTTCAGTTTGACCTTGAATTGTAATCTATATAAAAAACTTTGGAGATGGAATTAAAGAGTCTTTTCTAGTTTTGAAAAAGTGAAACCTAAAATAAGAGGAAGTTCGTAAGAAGAGAATATCACAATGCACATACAGAACTGTTCTGAACACAAATCCCTGAATTAAATTTCCCCATGCATTCTCCATAGAGAAGAGATTATTGACCCTTGGCTATGAATTCAAAAAAGTTTACATCACATTCAATTGTAGTAAAGCAAAGAAGTTTCATCTTGAACAGGGGATGTTTTTAATTGCATTTTATAACCAACCAAAACAGTTTTACCCAGATAGAATATGATATAACTTAGTTGTTTCCAAGAAACATTTTATTCATTAGAAATTGACTTTCTCAAAATTACTGCCACCAGTCTTTCTATACTAGAGAAAAATAAACAGCAAGTATGTGTCAGTCTCAGTAATAAACTATAGTGGCAGCAAGCTTAATCTGGTGTTAATTAGGCTTGTAGAAAACTAAATCAAGCATCAAAAACCACAGATTATTTTAGGCTTCCTCTAGCATAAACAGAAAGCCTTGAGGGTCCATAACATATTATTTTGGTTGACAGTCTTCCACCTTTGGTCAATTGATTTCATGTTTCTGATAGATTCTGTCTTGACTTCACTTAACTCTGTCTTCTCTTGGACTGCAAGCAGCAGTTTGTTAATTCTTCCTATTTTATCATATTTAATCAGAATTACAAACTTCAAATACATTGTAAAATGAACCTGTATACAATATATCAAAACCTCTTAAGTGATACAGTGATAGAAACACTAGCCTCAAAAGTAAATACAGAACATTTTGAAAATCATTGCAATTGTTTATTTACAAGCCATTTGTAATTACTAAGCAAGAATGGATGAAAGCTCTGGAAAATGTAAAACAGCGGAGCCTTTTACATTAAATTACAATTTACCCACAACAAGGAAAAAAGAATACTGTTTTTATAAAGTCTGTTGTAATTGAGGAGTGTGATTATGTTCTACAAGTTCACTCACAAGCAAATGAAGACTTAAACTGTAGAAACTTTAGCACACATGTAAAAGAAAAGAAAAGAAAAGCTACCACAAAGAGCAAGTAAGCAGATATAAGCAATAATCATAGTTCACTATAACATTTTCTTATAGTTTTATGTACCTAGATGATAAATAATTGTGTAATAATTTTTTAATTTTGTCTCTATTTTTTGAAGATTCCAACAGAAACTGCTTCCTCAGGAATTTCTTTATTTCTTCCTTTCTCCCTACCTCCCTTTCTTTTTCCTCTCCTCCATCCCTCTTCTTGCCTGCTTTTCTTTCTGCTTTTCTTTCCTCCCCTATCTTTATGTACATTTTTCTACTCTTCACCTTATTTGCTTTCTCTCTCTTCCTTTATTTATTCTCTTCAACTCCTCCTCTCTACATACCCGTGAACATTTTTTTAAGCACCTACTTTATACCAGATCTTGAATATACAATGTCAAGTGAAACAAAGTTCCAGCCCTCTTGGAAGTCACAACTTGGAGACAGAAATGAACATCAAATCAAAAAGTATAATATAGAGAAAGTCCTATAATACACACAACAAAAGAAACCCTATACAGTAAGTGCTATAACAAAGATATTTACTAAGTGCTATAAGAACACAGAGAATGGGCATATAAATCAGACTGGAAGAAGCAATCAGGAAGACTTTTTAGAAATGTTGATGCTTATTATAGATTTTTAAAAACAGATAGAAATATATAAATGAGAAATGAAAGGCACCGTAAGAAGTAAAAAGGTCATATGTAAAAGCACAATGACATCAAGAATCAAGATGCAGTCTAGAAGCTGTATGTCTGATTTAAGAGAGGTATATGTGGAGTATGTCAGGGGATGAGAGCACAGAAATAGATATTAGTCAAAATATGAAATATTTTATATGCTAAATTAAGAAAGTTGAATTGTATTCTGGAAAGTATGAACAGTAATTTTAAGGATGTTAAGCAAAAACATGGCTGAATCAAACTTGTGTTTGAAAAAGATTACTTTAGAATTAACATGAAAGAAGAAAGAGTGAGATAACTCTGGGCACAAAGCCAGGTTGGGGGTTAAAGCCACAACTAGGCAAAAAATGAATGAGAGACTTATCTAAGTAAATGGTTTTTGGACAAGAAAGGAAGGAATAGATTTGGCAGTTATTCAGAATGAGTTCTCATCAGAATGTAGTTATATACTGTAACTAGCCTGATTTAGTTACATCCTGTACTTTTTAAATCGCATGTATGAAAGTTGTAACTGTTATTCACTGTACCTCCAGGGTCTTAGAAAAACAGATTTACATAGAAAGGACCCAATAAATATTTTTGAATAAATTAAAGTGTTCTGGAACTACAGGAAGTTGTGGTTCAAAGAATGAGATACTGGAGGTTTTTATTATTATTATTTTAGAGATGGAAAGATACTATTATATTACTGTGAAGTCCACAGTGAGTGCATGAAAGCAGGTGGTTGAAGTGAACAGTGGTTAAAATCAAGTAACTGTGAGGCAAACACACTCAATGGATTATCTAGATAGATATTAGGCTGATTCTCTTGAGCGTGGATTAAAGATCCTGTGCCCCTGGTAGCTTCCAAAGAGCCATAATCTTGATGGAATAAAATGTCTTGATTTGTGGCCTCTACAAAATTTATTTCTAGTGAGGTATTCATTCATAATAACCACGAGTAAATATACTTCAACAGAAGTGACTATTAATATGATTAATAGTAGTAGTATTCTGAGATGTGAAAAATTACTGAGGAAAATGTTTAAAAGTTAAAATTTAGTAATAGAGAAAACAAGCTTATAGTGATATTGGCCAGATCTTGATGGTGTGAGATTTATCTAAACATATAAATGTAATGAAAACTATCTTGTCATAAGTGAACAATCATTTTATATAGATTAAATGCACCTTTTTAAAATAGATAACATTCCACACTTACATGTTTCTTTGTCAAACCTCAGTAATTCAAACCACAAGAAAAACTATTATTAAGTCTGAATTTTGAATATTTTGCAGTATATTTAGTAAGCTGAATTAACCAAGTATTACCTTCTAGTGCACTGATTCTCAAGGTTTTTATGTCTGGGGGATACATAGAAAATAATAATATTTGAACATCACATTGGGAGAAACAGATAAGGCTATTTGTATTAGTTCACTATCACACTGCTAATAAAGACATACCTAAGACTGGGTAATATATATATGAAAGAATTTAACTGACTCACAGTTACAGCATGACTGGGGGAGGCCTCAGGGAGACTTACAAACATGGCAGAAGGGGAAGCAAATACATACTTCTTCACATGGCAATAGCAAGGAGAAGTGCTGAGCGAAGGGGAGAAACCCCTTATAAAACCATCAGATCTCAAGAAACTAATTCACTATCATGAGAACAGCATGGAGGTAACTGCCCCCTGATGATTTAATTATCTCCTACCAGGTCCTTAATATGATACATGGAAATTATGGGAACTACAATTCAAATGAGATTTAGGTGGGGGACATAGCCAAATCATATCATTTCATCCCTGGTCTCTCCCAAATCTTCCGTCCTGTCCTCGCATTTCAAAATACAATCATGCCTTCCCAACAAAGTCTTAATTTGTTCTAGCATTAACTAAAAAGTCCAATTCCAAAGTCTCATCTGAGACAAGGCAAGTTTCTTCTTCCTATAAGCCTATACGATCAAAAGCAAGTTAGCTACCTCCTAGATACAATGGGGGGTACAGGCATAGTTAAATATACCCATTCCAAATAGAAGAAATTAGCCAAAATGAAGGGGCTACAGGTCCTATGCAAGTCCAAAATCCAATAGGGCAGTAATTAAATCTTGAAGCTCCAAAATAACCTTTTCTGACTCTATGTCTCACATCCAGATCATGTGATGTAAGAGGTGGGCTTCCATAACCTTGAGCAGCTCTGCCCCTGTGGCTTGGCAGGGTACAGCCCTTCTCCCTTCTGCTTTCATGAGCTGGTGTTGAGTGCCTATGGCTTTTCTAGGCACATGGTGCAAGCTGTTCATGGATCTGCCATTCTGGGTCTGAAGGATGGTGACCCTCTTTGCACAGCTCCACTAGGCAGTGCCCCAGTGGAGACACTGTGTGGGGGCTCCAACCCCACATTTCCTTTCCACATTGCCCTAGAATAGGTTTTCCATGAGGGCTCTCCTCTGACAGCAAAATTCTGCCTGGACATCTAAATGTTTCCATACATCCTCTGAAGTCTAGGTGTAGGTTCTGAAACCTCACTTACTGACTTCTGTGCACCCACAGGCTCAACACCATGTGGAAGCTGCCAAGGCTTGTACCCTCTGAAGCCACAGCCTGAACTGTACCTTGGTTCCTTTTAGCCAGAGTTGGAGCAGCCGGGTTTCAGGGCACAAAGTCCTAGGATGCACACAGCAGGGGGAACCTGAGCCTAGCCCACAAAATCTCTCTTTCTCTTAGGCCTCTGTGTCTGTGATGAGAGGTGCTGCTACAAAGTTCTCTAACATGCCTTGGAAACATTTTTTCTATTGCTTTGGTGATTAACATTGGGATCTTTGTTATTTATGCAAATTTCTTCAGCAGGCTTGAATTTCTTCTTAAGAAATGAGTTTTCTTTTTTAGTGCATTGTCAGGCTGCAAATTTTCCAAATTTTTGTGCTCAACTTCCTATTGAATGCTTTGCTGCTTAGAAATTTCTTCCATCAGATACCCTAAATCATCCCTCTCAAGCTTAAAGTTTCACAGATCCCTAGGGCAGTGGCAAAATGCTGCCAGTCTCTTTGCTAAAGCATAGCAAGAGTCACCTTTATATCTTATATTTCAGAAGATCGTTAAATTGGAATTCCAGTTCCCAAAAAGTTCTCCTCATCTCCATCTGAGACCACCTCAGCCTGGACTTCACTTCCCATATCACTCTCAGCATTTTGGTCAAAACTATTCAACAAGTCTCTAGGATGTTCCAAACTTTCCCTGATTTTCTTGTCTTCTTTTTGAACCCTTCAAACTGTTCCAACCTTTGCCTGTTTTCTCAGTTCCAAAGTTGCTTACACATTTTCAGGTATCCGTATAGCAACATCCCACTCTCTGCAGTACAAATTTATTGTATTAGTCAAATTCTCACACTGTTATAAAGACACATCCAAGACTGGGTAATTTATAAAGGAAAGAGCTTTAATTAACTCATAAGTTTAGCATGGCTGAGGGAGACCTCAGAAAAACTTGCAATCATAGCAGAAGGGAAAGCAAACAAGTCCTTCTTCACATGTTGGAGGCAAGAAGTGCTGAGCAAAAAAAGGAAAGCCCCTTATAAAACCATCAGATCTCCCTGAGAACTCACTCACTATCATGAGAACAGCATATAGGTAACCAACCCTATTATTCAATTATCTCCCACTGGGTCCCTCCCATGACACGTGAGGATTATGGGAACTACAGATGCAATTTGGGTGAGAACTGAGCCAAACCATATCACTATTCATGGTCAGAAAATATAGTGCTAGACTGCCCTGGCTCTGCAGCACCATGTTGAGTGCTGAGGAGATCAGTGTCTTAGTACTTTTGTAACTCATTTTTGGCATACTACTTGGGAATCTCTGCACTAAAATTCCTGGCTTTTAGAATGAAGAAAAATATGTGTGATTAACAATGAAAGTTCAATTCAATGCTGGAGAATATACAATTCCTATACTTAAAGAATTGGTGTGAGTAGTGCTGGGCTTTGACTTATGTTACAACTCTAGTAGTTCTATGTAAATGAGAGATGTCTAAAAGGTTTTAAAACTATTTGGCTAACAACTCTCTTTTTGCACTATCACTCTGCTTAAAACTCACTTCATTTTCTATAGACAAAATAGCTCCAGATAAATTTTCCCAAATGTCAAATAACTTTGCTTTGAGGTAACAATATTTGACACCAAAAAACTTACAAATTTCCTGTTAAGAGGCACAGATAGGGTATTAACATCTTAGGGTGCATAATTGCTTCTAATCGCTTTTGATTATCAGTCTCCTTATTCTTGAATGATTGTTCTTGAACTCAAATTAAAATTTAATGAATATTCATTTTTGCATTTATTTGTACAATTTTTTTCTGTTAGAGCTGTGAAAAATATATGAAATAAATTTTAAAATACAGACTCTGCCATTAACAGTATGATGAGAAGCAGTGTGGTTATTGGAAAGAGTCATCTAGTGGAAATTAGAAAAGCTAGGTTCGAGTCCATTTACACCACTGTCTAGAAACTTGAGTCACTCACTAAAGCACAGGATTAAAAAATAATGAGATGTGTAAAATAATTTGTAAAAATTAAAATGCTAAACTAATATACTTAGGAACAAAATCCAGTGAGAAATAGACACATTCATACAATTAGATGTAGAGGTGGGCTAATGTGACATATGTTATAATAGAGACAGAAACAAAATGACAGAGAGATATGACTTGAAAAGACTCAGACATAAAAACACCTTTCAAAAGAAACAAACAAAAAAAATTGAAAACTTTGAGGCAAAAGAATACACTGAAAGGTCTTTCCTAAAACCTTATATTCATTAAAGTGGTGATTAGTAAAATCCGTTTTCAGTGCTATCAAGCCTCAACTAGTTAGAACACAGCTTTAAGGCAGAGATTTTCTTGTTGTATTACTTTATTGTGTTTAAATAAAACAAATAAGTCATAGAAAAACACATTTATATTGACAAATTTTTAATAAAATTTCCAGGTTCATTTTCTGGAATATAGTACACTCAAAACTTAGCCTCTGGTGTGTTATTCATATCTGTAGTCCTTGACAATTATTTTTCAGGCAGCTGAAACTCAAGACTTATCCTCAGTCAAAAAATATTGTTTTATAAAAGACATTCAGTTATGATCATTAAACTACATGATATCCAGAAATGGAGCTCCAGAAATTTGTTAAAATCTTCAGAACTTTTTTTTTAATTCTAAAGCTCCATCTAACCAGATCATTTAGTTACACAGAAATGCCTACATCAGGCATTCAAGTTAGTTGAAATTGTGTTGTATTTCAAAGAGGTGCTCTGATCTTTTCTATAAGATAAAGAACGTATTATATGTTTTAAAGGGCAATAGTTATGAGAACCTATTGAATGAAATCATTTTCCTTCCAACTACCTGGAATGAGTAAAGTGTGGTACAATGAATTAGGCATAGCTATTGGTCCAAACAAGAAAGAACAGAAAAAAAAAATCCTATATTGTAACTATAAGGAGTAGGCAATTGTCAAAACTGAGATAAATACAGAGAGCTGTATTAGAAGAGTGTGTGTGTGTGTCTGTGTGTGTATAGTAGTGCAAAAAAGTGGTGAAATAATTGAACTAAGTTCTAGCCCCAGTTCTGCTAATAGCAATTTTGAGCATTTCATTTCTCTGGATCCCAATTTCATTATGTAGAAAATGAATATTTATATTAGATGATGTCTAAGGTTCCTTACAGACCTCATTTTATATGAGAATTATTTTCTAATACTTTCTATTAGGGGTGATTTTCAAATACTGTTAAATTGAAGCACTGAACAAAAAGTATATTTTCATTTTCTTGTTTTGATATTATCCCTTTAATCATGTATTTAGTCCTTTTCTTAATATAGTTATCTATTATTCCTCTTAATAATGAATATTATATTTTATATATAATCTCAAGAATTTAAAAGATGGTCATAAAATTTTCATGTTTTGGAGCATCTTCTAAAATTTCAGAACTTATCATAAACTCTAAATTTTTGAATCATGCATTTTTATATATGTGTGTTCTTATTTTAGCCATTAGTCACACATATCAATGATTACAAGAGATTAATTTCATGATCAACTCACTGGAGGAAAGAAACCACAAAAGTGATTGCTAATAAAAATGAGCATTCATGTTTAGTCAATTTGTAGTAAGGTGATGTTCCTACTAGACTTACTACATTTATTTATTCGTATATCGTTATATCTATCAAACACTGGTTAAAAGCATCTTCCACCCTATGCAAAGGAAACACTGGAGCTAAGCACATTCCAAATACAGGACTGATGTGTGTGTGTGTTTGTTTGTGTGTGTGTGTGTGTGTGTGTGTGTGTGTGTGTGTGAGTGTAAGGGAATAGGAAGAGGAAAAAGGGCTGGAAGGAGCTAAAATAGAAGATTGTGAGTGATTGTGTTTTGCTTTCTTCTTTTTCATTTTTTCCACATTTTATGTATTTTTTTGTCATAAGCAGGTAGTGAATAGAAAGGACAATATGGTCCCCAGGAAAAAAATTATAAATGCAGATATACTATCAACTTGCATCAATTATATCTCATAACTGGCTCTATCCTCTTTCTAAGTTGATTAACGGTCTCCTAACTGTTCTTCCTATCTTTGCTCATGGCCCTATGCCAATCTATTATTTACATAACAGCCAGAATAATTTTTATAAAATGGAAATTAAATAGTCACTAATAACTATTAACTAATAGTTAATATTTCTGGGGCTACTGGGGTGGAATAAATTTATTTTGCATGTGAGAAGGACACAAATTTGGGGTCCAGGAGCAAATAAAATGATTTGAATGTGTACCCTCCAAAATTCAGGTGCTCATGAACATCAGGGCTTGTTGCCCAATGTTGTCTCATCTCTGTTTCCCCACATTGTGGCACAATGCTCTTGAGCTGCCCCAGCTGTAGTTCAAGCAGGCATACATGAGCCTCGGGCCACCACTTTCCTAGGGTACAAAATAGGGCCCTTGGCAGTGTCCATGTAGTCCTAATTCTGCAGGTGTACAGAGTGCATGAGCTGCAGAGGCATGATTAACTCTACCTCAGATTTTACAGGATGCCATAGACAGTCTTGGGGCCCACACAGGGAACTATTCCAGGGGTGGGCATGCTAAAGGAAGTCCCCATTTAGAAAATAACCAGTAGATCTGTGGGATGGAGTCACTGTTGAGAACCTTCACCATAGCATTACCTAGTAGAACTCTGGGGCTGGGGCACTGCAGAGATTTCCCACTAGGGCAATACTTAGTGAAGCTTTCCTGGCAGGACCATTCCCAAGACCCCAGTTCTGTAAAGTGATCAGCATGCAGCATCAGCATTGGAGAGTAATAGGCTAAGGCTTCAACCCATGAAAGTTGCAGCATGGGCTGTTCCTAGAATATCCATGACGGTGTGGTCACCAAGAACCTGGGTGCTCAACTCCCATCTTAGTTTGTGCAAAAGGAAAGACATGGTGTCAGAGAGGTCTATTCTCAGGATTCACTATATGGTGTTATTTACCTTGTATTAGGACTTGCTTTGGACTTTTTACAATTTTTTTAACCTATTTCTCACCTTTGAAATTGAAATGCATATTCTAAAACTGTCCCAGAATTTTCTTTTGCAAGTACATAACTGCTTTAATTTCACAGGCTCGCCAATAGAGGGAAATGTTTCTCATGATGAATAATATCTTGAGTCTCACCCAAATATGATTTAGATGAGACTCTGAACTTCAGACTTTTAAGTTGATGCTGAAATAAACTAAGAATTTTGGGGGTACTAAAGTGGAATAAATGTATTTTCCATGTGAGAAGAACATGAATTTTGGGTAACCCAAGGCAAGTGCTATAGTTGAGTATGTCCCCTTAAAAATACAAGTGTTGAAAGATAATGGTCAATGGTATAATATTAAAAGAGAGGACTTTTCATAGGTGATTAGGTCAGGAGGGTTCCTCTCCTTGTAAATTTTATTAGGATAATTATAAACGAGACTTCACTCAGGACTTGGCTAGCTTGCCCTTGCACCTTCCACCATATGAGGACACAGCAGAGAACAGTTCTACCAGACAGTGAAACCTGTCTGCCCTAACTTTTTGTTGCCAGTTCCCAGAATGGTAACAAATATATTTATATTCTTTATGAATTACCCAGTATAAGGTATTTTGTAAGGATAATACAAACACACTAAGACATCACCAAAAGGACACAGTAACCTTCCAGTAGCTGAGCCCCCAAAATGGAGACATAGCAAACTGCCTGAAAAATAATTACAAATAGTTATTTTAAGAAAAATCTCAAAACCTCAAGAAAATAAAAAGACACAATAAAATTAGGAAAAATAATAAATGAACAAAGCCAGAAATTTAACAGAGAATAAAATCATTTTAAAAACTCAAACAAAATCTAAAACTGAAAAATACAAAAAATAAAATCACTGACTTAGTACACCACTATCAAAAATTGATATATCATGGAGACAGAAAATCAATAAGGAAGCATTGGAATTAAGCTGCACTTTAAATCAAATGGACCTGACATATACATAACATTCCATTCAGAATATGCATCAGAATATGCATTCTTCCTAAGTGCACATGGAACATTTTCCAAGTTGGATCAAATTTTAGTCCATGAAAAAATTAGCAAATTTTAAATGATTGAAACTATATCAAGTAACATTTCTGATAACAATGAAATAAAACTAGAAATGAATTACAGAATAAATTTTGAAAAATCATAAATTTGGAAAATTTACAAATTTTGAAAAATCATAAATTTGAAAAATTTACAAATTTATGAAAATTGAACAATATGCTTCTGGACAACCAATGAATCAATTAAGAAATTTAAAAAGAAATTTACATACCTGCATAGAAAAGCAATCCTAAGTCAAGACAACAAAGCCAAGGGCATCATATTACCTGACCTCCAACAATGCTCTAAGCCTACAGTAACCAAAACATCATACTTCTGGTACAAAAACAGACACATAAGCCAATGGAACAGAATAGAAAACTTTAAAATACAGCCAAACATCTACAATCATTTAATCTTCAACAAAGTAAAAAAAAAAGAAACAAGAAAAAGACTCCCCATTTCATAAATGGTGCTGGGATAGATATGCAGAAGAACAAAACTGAACACCTACCTTTCACCATATGCGAAAGTTAATTCAAGATGAATTAAAGTATTAAATCTAAAACCTCAAAGTATAAGAAACTTAAAGAAAAGTCTTGGAAACACCATTCTGGACATGGGCCTCTGGGAAAGATTTTATGACTAAGTCCTCAAAAGTAATTGCAACAAAACAAAACTTGACAAGTGAGACCAAATTAAAATAAAATCTTCAGCACAGCAAAAGAAATAATCAACAGAGTAAACAGACAACATGAAGAATGAGAGAAAACATTTGCAAACTATCAACAAAGGTCTAATATCCAGCAGCTATAAGAAACTTAAATCAACAAGGATAAAGCAAACAACCCTGTTAAAAACTGAGCAAAGGACATAAACATATATTCCACAAAGAAGACATACGAGCAGCCCACAAACCTATGAAAAAAATGCTCATCATCACTAATCATCAGAGAAATGAAAGTCAAAACCACAAGGAGATACAATCATGCCAACCAGATTGCCTGTTATTAAAATGTCAGAAAGCAACAGATATTGATGAGGCTTTAAAGAAATGGAGATGTTTATACATTGTTGGTGAGAATGTAAATTAGTTCAGCCACTGTGGAAAGCAGTTTGGAGATTTCTCAAATAACTTAAAATGGAGCTATTGTTTGACCCAGCAATCCCATTACTGGGTATGTATCCAAAAGAAAATAAATTATTCTATCAAAGAGACACATGCACACATATATTTATCTCCATGCTATTCACAATAGCAAAGAAATGGACTCAAATTAGGTGTCCTTCAGTGGTGGATTCGATAAGCAAATACGGTATATATTCACCATGGAATATTATTCGGCCATAAAAAAGAATGAAATTATGGTGTTTATAGCAACATGGATGGAGCTGGAGGCCATTATTCTAAGTGAATTCATGCAGGAACAGAAAATGAAATACCACATGATCTCACTTATAAGTGGAATATAAATATCAAGTACTCATGGACATAGAGATGGCAACAACAGAAACAGGGGGACTGCTAGAGAAGGGAAGGAGGGAAAGAAGAAGGGAGAGGTGCAATGGTTGAAAAACAAACTGGTGGGTACTATGCTCAGTACTTAAGTAACAAAACGGTCATATCCCAAACCTCACCATTACACAATATATCCAGGTAATAAACTCATACATGTACCTTCTGAATGTAAAATAAAAAAGGTAAAAGTATCTGGAGGGAACAAAATAAAACACAACATATCAAGACATGTGGGATGCAACAAATGCAGTTCTAAGATGGAAGTTTATAGCAGTTACCATCTGTTTCAAAAAAACAAAAAGATATAAAATGAGCAACCTAATGTTATATCTCAATAAACTAGATAACAAAGAACAACCTAAGCCCACAGTTAGCAGAAGTAAACAACTAATAAAGATTGGAACAGAAATAAGTAAAATACACACTACAAAAAGAATAGAAAGAAATCAACAAAATTGAGTTCTTTTAGAAAATTTAAACAAAATTGACAAGATTTTAGCTAGACTAAGAAACCAATAGAAAATGCTCAAGTAAAATCAGCAATGAAAGAAGATATATTACAATTGCTGTGACAGAAATACAATGAATAATGCAAAATTATTAAAAATTATATGCCAACAAACTAGATAACTTAGAAGAAATAGACACATTCCTAGAAAATAGAACCTAGAAGAATGAATCACAAAGAAATAGAAATTGTGAAAATAACAATAATTGATAAAGAAATTGACACATTAATAATATATTTCTCATGAAAGAAAAGCCTAAGACCTGCAGAGACCTCTGTTAATTTTGACCAAACATTCAATAACTGATGCCAATTCTTATTTAACTGTTCTAAAAATGAAAAAAGACAATACTTTCAAACTCCCATTTTACAAGGCCAGCATGACCCAGTTACCGAAGCCAGACACAGACACTACAAGAAAAAAAAAGAAAAGAAAAGAAAAGAAAAAAAAAAGGAAACACTACAGGCTAATAACCCTGATAAACATAGTTTAAAAAACTCAAAAAAATATGAGCAAACCAAATTTAACAGCACATTAAAATAATATTTCACCATCTCATGTGGGATTTATCTCAGGAATGCAGTAATGTTTTAGCATACACAAATTAATAATTTTGAAACATCAGATTAACACATTATTAAGAAAGCTCATTTTTCACCATTTTTGAAGTCTCATATCCTACAAACAGAAAATAGGGGAAGAAAGAGAAAAACAAAGAACAAATAAATTGTTTGAACAATATCTTGAGCAACCTTGAAAAATCAATATAGACCATATTGCTCTGAAGTTTATACATTAGTAGGAAGGTAGGAAGGTGGTTTGTGTATGTTAATAGGTTGCTGTTATTTTCTTTTGAAGTTTAAGTTGTTTAGTTTCAGTTCACAGAACGTTAAAGACACATGCACATGTATGTTAATTGTGGCACTGTTTACAATAGCAAAGACTTGGAACCAACCCAAAGGCCCATCAATGATAGACTGGATAAAGAAAATGTGGCATGTATACACCATGGAATAATATGCAGTCATAAAAAAGGAAGAGTTCACGTCCTTTGCAGTGACATGGATGAAGCTGGAAACCATCATTCTCAGCAAACTAACACAAGAACAGAAAACCAAACACTGTATGTTCTCACTCATAAGTGGGCGTTGAACAATGAGAACACATGGACACAGGGAGGGGACCATCACACACTGGGGCCTGCTAGGGGGTGAGACTGGGACAAGGGGAGGAGAGCAGGGGGATAACATTAGGAGAAATACCTAATGTAGATGACCAGGGCATAGATGCAGCAAACCACCATGGCATGTGCATACGTATGTAACAATCCTGCACAATCTGCACATGTACTCCAGAACCTAAAGTATAATTTTAAAAAAAGAAAAGAAAACAACCACAAATAAAAGAAAGTACAATTTCTCTTTTTGTGTGTGTGATTTTAAATCAGAAACAAATGGGGGGAAATAAAGGAAAGAAGGAAAAAATTGAAAACATTATTTTGGAGACGTAGACAGGAAAACTTTAGAATTTAGTCTAAACTGTAGAAAATAACAAAAATGAAAAAAATAAGCAAGAAAAAAATCTAATAAAAGGTGTACTGTTTATTTTGAAACATAATTGTCTCTCTCTGGACCTTGTTTTCACCAAAGGCATATCATGGAACAAATTTATTTGTAAAATAAGTTTTAATTGTATTATACTTTGCCTAAATAGTTGCATAAAATCAGCAAGAGTAATCTGTCATATAGGCTTTTTTCTTTTTTTACAGTTTTATTTATTTATTTATTTTTCTGTTTTTTACTTCAATAGCTTTTGGGGTGCAAGTGGCTTTTTGTTACATGGATCAATTATACAGTGGTGAATTCTGAGACTGTAGTGTATACTTTACCCAAGTAGTGTAAATTGTATCTAATGTGCAGTCTTTTGCCCCTAGTCCCCTTTCCAACTTTCCCCTTTCTGGGTCTCTAAAATCCATTATATCACTCTGTATGCATCGGATACTCATAGCTTACCTCTCACTTATAAGTGAGAACGTATAATTTTTGATTTTCTACTCTGTGTTACTTCACCTAGAACAATTGCCTTTAGCTCCATCCAAGTTGCTACAAAGGACATTATTTCACTCCTTTCATGGGTCAGTAGTATTCTATGGTGCATATATAAAACATTTTCTTTTTCACTCATTAGTTTATGGACATTAAAGTTGGTTCCACATCTTTGCAATTGTAAATTGTACTGCTATAAACATATGTGTGCCTGTGTCTTTTGCACATAATGATTTATTTTCTTCTGGGGTGGATTCCCAGTATTAGGACTGCTGGATCGATTGTTAGATATATTTTAGCTCTTTAAGGAATCTCTATACTGTTTTCCATACAGGCTGTACTAATCTACATTCCCACAAGCATTTTTCCCCACATCCACACCAAAATCTATTTTTTTTTTGACTTTTTGATAATGGTAATTCTTGCAGGAGTAAAGTGGCATCTGTTCTCATTGTGGTTTTAATTTTCATTTCTCTGATGATTAGTAATGTTGAACTTTTCTTATATGTTTGTTGGGCATTTGTATACCTTCTTTAAGAAATATCTGTTTATGTGGTTTGACTACTTTTTAAATGGGATTATTTGGTTTTACTCTTGGTGATTTGTTTGAATTTTTGCAGATTTTGGTTACTACCTTTGTCAGATGCATAGTTTACAAAAATTTTCTTCCATTCTGCAGGTTGTCTATTTACTCTGTTGATTATTTTACTGTCCAGAAAGAAGCTTTTTAGTTTAATTAGATCTCATTCATTTATTTTTGTTTTGTTGCATTTGCTTTTAGGGTCTAAGTTATGAATTCCTTGCCTAGGCTGATGTCTAGAAGATTTTTTTCAACATTAATTTCTAGGATTTTTATAGTTTCAGGTCTTATATTTAAGTCGCTGATTCATCTTGAGTTGGGTTTTTATATGGTGAGAAACAGACAGACATTACATTTCATTCCTTTATATGTGGCTTGCCAGTTTTCTTAGCACCATTTATTAAATAGGGTGTCCATTCCCTAATTTATGTTTTTGTTTGCTTAGTCAAAGGTCGAGTTGGCTGTACATATTCAGCTTTATTTCTGGGTTCTCTAGTCTGTTCCATTGCTCTATGTGCCTATCTTTTTATCAGTTCCATGTTGGGTTGGTAACTATAGCCTTGTTGCATACTTTAAAGCCAGGTAATGTGATTCCTCCAGATTTGTTCTTTTGCCGAACATTGCTTTGGCCATCTGGGTTCTGTTTTGGTTCCACACAAATTTTAAATTTTTTTCTAATTCTTTGAAAAATGATGTTGGTATTTTGATGGCAATAGAATTGAATCTGGAGACTGTTTGGGGCAATATGATCATTTTCACAATATTGATTCTTCTGATCTATAAACATGGGCTGTGTTTTTATTTGTTTGTGTCATCTGTGATTTCTTTCAGCAGTGTTTTGTAGTTCTTCTTTTAGAAATCTTCTGCTTCTTTGGTTATGTATATTACTAGGTATTTTATTTTTGTGCAGCTGTTGTAAAAGGTATTGAATTCTTGGTTTGTTTCTCAACTTGGTCTTTGTTGGTATATAGCAGTGCTACTAATTTGTGTACATTTATTTTGTAACCTGAAACTACTGAATTTGTTTATCAAATCTAAGAGTCTTTGGGAGGATTATTTAGGATTTTCTAGAAATACAATCATATCATCTGCAAATAGTGATTGTTTGACTTCTTCTTTTCCAAATTTGATGCCCTTAACTTTTTTTTCTTGCCTAATTGCTCTGGCTTACTGTTCTTCCCAAACTATGTTGAATAGAAGTAGAGAAAGTGGGCATCCTTGCCTTGTACCTTTTCTAAGGGGGAATGCTTTAAACTTTTCCCCAGTTAGTATAATGTTGGCTGTGGGTTTGTCATATATGGCTTTTATTACTTTGACTTAGGTCTCTTCTATCCTAGTTACTTGAGAGATCTTATTATAAAGGAGTATTGGGTTTTGTTGAATGCTTTTCTGAATCTATTGAGATGATCATATGGTTTTTGGTTTTACTTCTGTTTAGATGTTTGTATCACATTTATTACTTGAACATGTTAAAGCATCCCTACATCCTTGGGATAAAACCCATTTGATCATAATGAATTCTCTTTTTGATGTGCTGTTGAATTTTATTGGCTAGTGTTTTGTTTAGGATTTTTGCACCTATGTTCATCGTGGAAAGTGGTCTGTAGTTTTCTTTTTTGTTGTGTCCTTTTCTGCTTTGGGTTTCAGAGTGATACTACCTTCACAAAACAATTTAGGAAGGATTCCTTCTTTCTCAATCTTTAGGAATAGTTTCAGGAGGCTTGGTGCCAATTCTTCTTTAAATCTCTGGTGGAATTCCACTGTGAATCTATGCAGTCCTGAGCCTTATGGTTGTTGGCAATTTTTAAGTAACTGATTCGATCTCAATGCTTGTTATTGGTCTATTCAAGGTTTCTATTTCTTCCTAATTTAATACAGGAATTTATCCATTTTTATTTTTTTATTTTACTTTAGGTTCTGGGATTTATATGCAGAACATGCAGGTTTGTTACATAGGTATACATGTGCCATGGTAGTTTGCTGCACCTATCAACCAATCATCTAGGTTTTAAGTTTGGCATGCATTAGGTATTTGTCCTAATGCTCTCCCTCCATTTGCCCCACCGCCACTGCCCAACAGGCCCCAGTGTATAATGTTCTCCTCTCTGTGTCCATGTGTTCTCATGGTTCAACTCCCATTTATGAGTGAGATCATACAGTGATTGGTCTCCTGTTCTTGTGTTAGTCTGCTGAGAATGATGGCTTCCAGCTTCATCCATGTCCCTGCAGAGGACATGAACACATTCTTTTTTATGGTGGCATAGTATTCCGTGATGTATATGTGCTAGGTTTACTAGTTTGTGTGCATAAAGGTGTTCATAGCAGTCTTGAATGATCTTTTGTCTTTCTGTGGTGTCAGTTGTAATGTCTTCAGTTTTATTTCTAATTGAGCTTATTTACATCTTCTCTCTCTTGACTAATCTAGCTAATGGTCTACCAATTTTGTTTATTTTTTCAAAGAACCAGATTTTTGTTTCATTGATCTTTTGTAATTTTTGTTTGAATTTTATTTAGTTCTGTTCTGATCTTTATTTCTTTCCTTCTTCTAGTTTTAAGCTTAGTTTGTTTTTGTTTCTATGGTTCCTTGAAGTATGACATTAGATTTCAATTTGTGCTCTTTCAGACTTTTTGATGTAGGCATTTAGTTCTATAAACTTCTCTCTTAGTACTTATTTTGCTGTATACCAGAGGTTTTGATAACTTGTGTCATTATTATTCAATTCAAAAACATTTTTAATTTTCATCATAATTTTATTGTTTTCTTTATTCTAAATTCCTGGTTTAGTAAGGACTTGTTTAGTTTGAGGAAAAAAGGTCCCAAACATCAGGATATTCACAAAAACAACCCACAGTAGCAACTTTAGAAAACAAATCTTAAGACTGTAACATTAATTATTTTTCTAGAGGATGCATGTGACATGCCAACTCTCATTCACAAAAATACATTGTTACATTTGTGTTGAACTGCCCCAGACAGCATACTAATGTTGGGGTGTAACACACATACTTCTAACTCAAAGCTGCTTTCAGGAGCTACTCAATGAGATTGCCTTTGCAGTTAGGGAAGCAACTACTGAACTTATGTATGAATGAAAAGAATTGTACTCCCTGCATAACAAGAGATTATTTTGGAGACAGTTGATAAAAACCATACATCCTTTTGATGATTAAGTCATGAGAGGTATCAAAATCAAAAGCAAAAATTATAGGGTAAGACTTAACAAAAGTACTAGGAGTGTCAAAGGAAGTGAAAATGGGACTAGGCACAGGGAAATATGAATTAATGAACATGGGAAGGACAAGGATGGGGGAGAACAGTGAGCATGTGCTGAAGATACTAGGGGAAAGGATCTGGTGAAAAATTTGATCTTAGACAAGTACCTAGGTAAAGAAATAATGGCATAGGATTTCTAAACCCCACTATGTACTTAAGAGTCATCCTCACCATTGGGCACTGTCTCTGTCATCCTCTCCTTCCTCAGCCTCTTTTTAATCATCCTTGATCAACTTCAGTTGTGAGAAACAGGCACAAATAGAGTGGAATTAGGAGTACTCCATGTGTCCCTGAGCCCCCTTCCACCACCTTTTTCTTTCCTTTCCCTTGGTTTTCACCTGTGCATCCCCCCTGATCTTCATTATCGTTGTCATCCAGTAGGTCCCCTCCTCAGCAGAGTCATTTGCACCCCCCTCAGGCTCTTCATCACATTAGTCTCATTTTTCTTCATGGAGCTGCTGCTCTGCTCCTCTTCTGACTTATCATTCTTCATCTCTACTGCTTGTTTGCTCTGTTACTTTTTAAAATTTTCCAGGTTTTCCAGGAGAGAATCCACTTTTCGTTTTATCTGGGTCAACTCCTTTTGAATGGCCTGAAGGTCATCTCCTTTCAACCTTCCAGACTTGGAAGATCCCTGCTGTCCACTCTTAGAATCGAAGCCACTTTTGCCCCTTCATGAGGTGTTTCCTAATACACGCTGAAGTTTCAAGGGCACTACAGCCCCAGCAATAGGAAGAGGAGGTACATGTGCTGGGTAACTGTACATCCTGTCATAATAATCCCGTTGAAAGTCATAGTCCAAGTCAAAAGAGGAGCCATACATCTCTGCTGCAGATCGTTTCACACCTGCTTTTCCTCAGTCCACTTTTGGCTCTGCAGCCAGGTTAATATCTAAAACCTGGCTAGCAATCATTCTGCCATCCTCTCCGGCTACAGCAGCCCGGGCATTTCTCTCATTAACATATTGAATGAAGGCAAAGCCCTTATGAAGAGAGCAGCCCACAATTTTCCCCATACTTTGAAAAGATTGCCTCCACATCAGATTTCTTGACCACAAGAGTGTTGAGATTCCTTATGAGCACATGGGAGTTCATGGAACGAGGATCTGTCTGTTGGTAACGTTGCTGGCCATTGTGTTTGATAATAAAGTTTCGCACAAAGCGGAAAACAGGAGGAGGGAAGTAGAAAAGATTTGATTCTGAGTCTTCTACTTCCGAGTTCTCACATGGAGAAGCCAACTGCTGCTCGAGGTCGGCAATGTGGTCACGACCGCTCCGTCTCGTCTCTTCACAAAATGCATAATTTTATTTTTAACCCAGATATTATTATTCAGGATCAGATTATTTAATTTCTATGCATTTGTATAGTTTTGAAGGTTCTTTTTGGAGTTGATTTCTAGGTTTTATTTTGCTGTGGTCTGAGAAGACATTGATTTTTTTAAAGTTATTAAGACTTGTTTTGTGGCCTATTTTATGGTCTATCTTGAAGAATATTCTATGTGCTGATAAGAAAGATGTATATTCTGCAGTTGTTGGGAAGAATTTTCTGTAAATATCTGATAAGTCCATTTATTCTAGCATGCCATTTTAAGTTTATTGTTTCTCTGTTGACTTCCTCAAACTTCTATATAGTGCTGTCAGTGGTGTATTGAATTTCACTGTTATTGTTTTCTATCTATTTCATTTCTTCAGTCTAGTAGTAATTGTTTCATGAATCTAGGAGCTCCATTTTTGGTGCACATTAATTTAGAAATGCAGTATCTCCTTGCTCAATTGATTCTTTTATTATTTTATAGTGACTATCTCTTTCTTTTTCATTGTTGTTGCTTTGAAGTCTGTTCTGTCTGATATAGAGTAGCTACTCCTATTTGCTTTTGGTTTCCATTTGCATGGAATCTTTTTCACCCTTTTTCCTTGAGTTTATATAAATCCTTTCATATAAAATCCAAATATCTGAGTCTCTTGAAGACAGCAGATATTTGGATTTTAATTTTTTATTTATTATGATGGCATTCTGTGGATCATTTAGGCCATTTATATTCAACGTTAATATGTGAGATGTGAGATGCTATTCTCTTCATCATGCTAATTGTTATCTAGTTTTCTTATTGTGTTATTTCATAGGTCCTGTGAATTTTAAGCCTTCAAGATGTTCTATTTTGTAGTATAATGTGCTATTGTTTCAAGATTTAGAATTTTTTTTAGCATTTTCTTTTAGTTCTGGTTTGGTAGTGATGAGTTCCCTCAGCGTTTGTTTTCTCAAAGTGAATTTATTGCTCCTTCATTTATGAAACTTAGTTTTGCAAGATACAAAATGCTTATCTGATAGTTGTTCTGTTTGAGGAAGTTGAGGATAAGACCTAATCCCTTCTGGCTTGTAAGATTTCTGCTGACAGGTCTGCTAACATCAGATAGGTTTTCCTTTGTAGGTTACCTAATGCTTTTATCTTACTGTTCTTAACAGTTTTTCTTTCATGTTGACTTTAGATAGCCTGATGACTATAGGTCTTGGAGAAAGTCTTTTTGCAATAAATTTTTTGAAATTTTTTGGATTTCTTGTATTTGGATATCTAGATCTTTATCCAGGCCAGGGAAATTTTTTAAAAAAATATTCCTTCAAATAAGTTTTCCAAACTTATTATTTTCTCTTCTCCCTCATGAATGCTGATTATTCTTAGGTCTGGTCATTTTACATAATCGAGGCTCTGGTGTGTGATGTTCTCCTCACTGGGTCCATGTGCTCTCATTGTTTAGCACCCACTTATGAGTGAGAACATGTGGTGTTTGGTTTTCTGTTCTTGTGTCCATTTGTTGAGAATGATGGTTTCCAGCTTTATTCATGTCCCTGCAAAGGACATGAACTCTTCTTTATTTATGGCTGCATAGTATTCCATGGTCTATATGTGACCTTCTCACTTTCTTATCTGATATTTCAAAGATTTCCTCTTGGTTTGAGTCCATTGCTAGAGAGCTAGTGTGTTTTTTCTGTGGGAGCTATAGTAGTCTGGTTTGTCATGTTACCAGAGTTATTTTTCTGGTTTCTTCTAATGTGCATAGGCTATTTCTTCTAATTATTATTGAATTTATGTTTTATTTTACTGTACTTATTTTATTTGTTTTTAAATTTGTTATTTTTCTTTAGGGATGAGACTGTAATGCTTATAGATTGTCTTAGCAAACTAACACAGGAACAGAAAATCAAACACCACATGCTCTTACTCGTAGGGGGTGTTGAACAATTATAGCCTAATGTGGTTCTTGGTGTTTTCAGTGATGAAGAGTCTGTAAGAGATTCTTCATTATAGACAATCTTTGTATGTTGGCTCTCTCATATGCTGGTTTTAGTAGCAATGTGTTTGGTCTGTGAGTAAGTTCACTATTTCCTATGGGTTTGGAATATTAGAGGTCCCCATGGTGTGCACTTTTAATGTATTTATTTCCACATGGTGTGTACTTTTGATTTAACTATTTTTCCTCAGTAATTTATTTACTGGTTTGATGGTTTAGGCTTCAGGCCATTAGGGGAGTTGTCCCTGGGTAGAAACCAGTTGTAGCTAACGCAGGTGGGTAAGTGAGGTCCCAACCTTGACAGAGGTAGCTGGAGCAGCTCTCAGTGAGTCACACAAAGGCATTATCAAGGAGAAGGGTTGGAGCAATGTAGCTGCCCTGCCAGGTGAGCAAAAAAGTTATTTGCCTCTCAGACACACTCCTGTACCTGTGCTTTGGCTACTCAGATTATACAAGTACCTCTTTTCATCTGTAGGAATGTTGTTACAAATACAGAGGAATTGTGACCTGTACCTTATTGAAGCCTAGTCTAGAGGGAGCTCATCCTGTGGGAATGTAGTCCCCCTGAAGCGTTCCAGAAAGGCTGTTTATAGTCACATCCATGCCAAGCTTCCATGGGAGAAGCCCCAACTGTGCCTACAGTGACAAGAGGGAAAAGACTTCATCTTCTCCCAGACCCTTACTGCACACCAGGGCTGGGTGACTTTTGGGACGGGGCTGAAGACTTACCCTGGTAAGCCCGGCCCTATACCTGTGCCTCTGCTGAAAGAAGCTTCCTACCATGAGAAGAATCTGGTGCTCAAGACCTGACATCCAGATTCTTTTGTCTTACAGGGTGTTCTCTTGATGTGGTGTACTCCCCTTCCTCTAGGAGTGAGAGTCCCTAGGAGCCAGACTATTGTAAGAGTTGTTGCTCCTCTGGGTCACGTGACCAGTAAAATTGACATAGTTTAGTCTGTTATTGGAGAATGCCTGCAAGGGATCCAATGATGTGATCTCTGCAAAAGTTTTCCAGCAGTGGGTAGCAACCCTTATGGGGGGGGGGGGGTGGTAGCAAGGGAATGACACAGACTCTGTGAAATTCTTTGGTTATTGATAGCCACAGTGTGTTGGCTTTCTTGAAGGTTGGTTATTGTAGTAAGGAACTGGTCACGTTGACATATTCAGAACCTCCTAGTTAGCCAGAGTGGTGCAGGCAGTGGTGATAGTTGAGATCACACAGGCATTTTCTCCGTCCTGGGTGCAGTGTTATTTTACCAGCAGATACTGTAATGAATTGTGTTGGTTGGCCTTTAGCCAAGAAGTAGTACTTGCAAAAGAGAAACCAGCTGCAGCAGTAGCAGTGGGATGTTTGCTTACTGTATGTTGTCTGGCAGGATAGGGGTACTCTTGTTCTCAGACAATGGGCAGGACCATATAGCTTCCCAGAGATTCTGCCTTTTGTGTTAAGCTACCAAGGTGAGTTGCAGAGCAAAGTCAGGGCTGGGTAAGGTGAGTTTGTGTTGTGAGTCTCCAAGTGCAGGGCAAACAGTAGCCCCTGTGGGTATTGGGGGATGGGAGCAGGTTTCAGGATACTTGGTTGATGTCCTAGAGGGGAGCACTGCTGCTTCTGCTGCACAGAAGAGTTGGTGTAGGAAGTGGGAAATAGCAGGTGGTGGTAAGCCCCACACAGTTCCCACACACTTGGCAAGGTATATCCACTCCCACAGTGTTCTACTGGCAGCAGTAAGCTGAGTTCCATTGAGCCTGAAATCCAAATTTGAAACTGCCAGGAGTCATAAGCTTTCCGTGCGGGACCAGAAACTTCAGCTTTCAGGCCACACACCTCCATGTCACCTGCAAAGTTGGGCACCTGGCTTTTGTACCTGCAGCTCTTACATTTGGAACTCCTCCATTTTTCCCACCCCAACCCTGGTGAAAGGAGTTGGACCCCACCTGACATTATATTGTAAAACTGCACTGGGAGTTTCTTTAAACCTGGGATACCGCCTGAACTTTTTGGTTGTCCTCTGCAAGGTTTCCTATGAGAAAAAATAAGGAAAGACTACTCTCAGTTTGTGCTGGAATCTGGGAGTGCATGCAAGGGTCTTCCCATAACTTTTCCTTCTTTTATATTTCACAACTCTCCACAAGTTGGTTCTTGTCCTCGGTGGGGTTAGTGCCTTCCCCAGTGGTCTGGACTTATTGGCTCTCCAGTAGGGCTGTATATCCTGGAGGTAAATTCTTTGCCTCTCACACTCTGGGGACTAACATCCCTTCAAGTGAGTCACAGTGCATGCTGTAGACTCTGCCACTTTCCAAGGGTCTGTGGTTTCCTTCAGTTTTCTTATTCAGTTTTTGTATTACTTTTGAGAAAAAGTTCACAATGGGATTTGTCATACACTATTTTGTCCTTCCAAGTGGGAGAGGTATGATATAAATTTTTTGGATCAACCATCTTGAAAAATAAATAAATAAATTTATATAGGCTTTTAAAACATTGGCTTTACCTGGACCTTTATTCCAAAGAAATAAAGTTTACCCCACTAAGCACAGTAACCAACTTGGGGAGAGTTGAAAAATATAAAAGTGAGAGCAGCAATGGGAAGACATTTGCATGTGCTCCCTGATTTTCAGCACAAACTGAGAGAAGTCATTCCTTGAAGTATAGCCCTCAGATTAGACTTTAAAGTCTTGAGCCCAGCTACAGATTTATCTGTGCCTACAAATACCTGAATTAATTGGCTGCATTCCTCACCCTGAAGTCTTAAGATAATTTAGGGCCCCTAGGCCAGTTAGAAAGTGACATTCTGTACTTACCACAGGTAGGAAGCCCTGGACAGGGACTGCAATGAAAAGTAGAAGACAGGTTTTCCCAAGGGTCTTCCACTGGCTCTATAAGTGAACTTTGATTTCTTAAAGCAGTCTGAAAGTATGCCATTCCAGTCAAAGATTTGGTAAAATAAATAGTGTTTCCAATGGTGTCCTGTTACAAAAGAAAATAGATTCTTTATTATTATTATTATTATACTTTAAGTTCCAGGGTACATGTACAGAATGTGTAGGTTTGTTACATAGGTATACATGTGCTATGGTAGTTTGCTGCATCCATCCCCTCTCATCTACATTAGGTATTTCTCCTAATGTTAGCCCTCCCCAATCTCCCCATCCCCTGCTATCCCTCCACTAGCCTCCCTACCTCCCCGCAGGCCATGGTGTGTGATGTTCCCCTCCCTGTGTCCATGAAGAAAACAGATTCATATTAAACTTATGCACATAACTATATTGCCATAAACTAAGTACACTTTCAAATAGTTTTTATGTTCTGGAGGAATCAAGAGAGAGAGGAAAAAAATGTTCCAACTTTGCTCATAGGAGTGTATTTTACCCAATTGTTAAAAGCTGTAAATAGGTCAAAACAAAAAGCATTTTGTAGACTGAGATAAAAATAATTAGCAATGTTTCAAATACAGTCATAAAATAATTATTTCAATTGTTTACCTGATCAGTCTATGTAATGAACTCCTGATCTGCTTGATGTTTATGAACACATTAGCTGTCTATGAAAGTCTTGGAAGATTTTCCTCTATTTCAGCATCACAGACTCCAAAATTGTCAGATATCTGCATTCAAGAGCACCTGTCAGAGTTTTAAATCTCATTTTATGTAAACCACCTTTTGAAAAGGATAAAAGTAAAACAGCTGTGGATGACAAGAGTCTTAGAACAGTCATGGTAAAAGACACAAATAACAAGAAAATTTGACTACTTCTGTGGCATACAACAATTTTTCTAATAATCGTAATTACTATGGATAACATATACAAACACATGAGAATCATAAGAATCACAAAAAATCTGAAACACATCCTAAATTCAAATTTATATGAATAGAATTCAAAAAAGGTTAAACACCATTTCATATTTGACAATACTTCCTGTATAACTTTTTATATCAAATAAGCTGAATATATCCTTTTTGGACTTCAAGGGGCCTAACATCAAAAAAGTCATGAAAACTAAAGTTAGAATTTGATTTTGGAAAGTTTGCAAAATGTAAAAATTTCAAAACTCTGGATATTACAAATAGGATAGCAGGTCATTGTAAAATAAGTCATCCATTTAGCCAAAGTGATAACTGAAATTTTTTTCTTTTTCTTTTTTTTTTTTGAGACAGAGTCTTGCTCTGTCGCCAGGCGCCAGGCTGGAGTGCAGTGGCGCAATCTCGGCTCACTGCAACCTCCGCCTCCTGGGTTCAAGCAATTCTCCTGCCTCAGCCTCCCGAGTAGCTGGGACTACAGGTGCGTGCCACCGCACCCAGCTAATTTTTGTCTTTTTTAGTAGAGACGGGGTTTCACCATATTGGCCAGGATGGTCTCGATCTCTTAACCTTGTGATCAGCCTGCCTCAGCCTCCCAAAATGCTGGGATTACAGGTGCGAGCCACTGCGCCCAGCCTGAAATTTTTTTTTTAAGTCAAAAACCCTTATTCTTTGAGAGAGGAGTTTTAATTTCCTCCCAAAAAGCCCTAATACAGATAGCATAAGGCCAATTAAATCTCACAAAATTTTATAAACAGATCAATTAAATTATAATCATCCTGCATAAGATATAATTTCCATTAACCTTTTTAAAGCTATAGAATTTTTTTCAGAAGTGGGTTAATGCTCCAAGAAAATCTTGTTAATCTGACACAGGGTCCCATACACCGGTCTTGCATCAGTGTGCCTTTAATATTAACGGTTAATTTACAGAGAAACTGAACTAATTTTAATCTCTCAATATCATCCCTTACAATCTCATATGCCCACTTCTTACATGATAGTCCCTGGACCTTGAGTAATTGAATAGTTTTAATTTATGGCCCTGTGTCTCATAAATACCATTTATTTTGATTAGCATCTTCCACTGTGTCTGAAGATGACACTTTAGCTGCAGTCACTGTTTAAGATTTAACATGACTTGGTGTCATTTTTAGACCCAGGAGTCAAAGCCTTGTAACTAAATGGTACAAGAACTTTAAAAGCAAATACAGAAAGTTACATGGATATAATAGCCTTAATTAAAAAATAATAATCTCACTTTATTCTGAGGAAATGAAAACTTAGTAACAGTGACATAAGAATCATTTTGATGAAATATAAAATCTGTTTGTTAGGTCAGTTACCAAAATGTAAAAGAAAAAATACTTTTGCAGTGATATTGCAATTCCTATGAGTCCATTTAAATAACTGGCAAGTCAAACCTAATAGAAAGGGTACTTGTATTTTAGACATAGGCAGAGTATTTCCTGGTAATGAGTGAAAATTTTCAGATTGTGAAAACAATTTAAAGCCAAGAACACAGAATGTTATATTGGAAAAAAACATTTATTTTAAACCATCCAAATAAAACATTTTTTAGCATCAGGTAACAACAAAACAGTTAGAACCTAAGGGGAAAAAACTGCAGGAGCTGAAAATGAGTTAAAAGGGAGAGTTAGTATCTTTGGCATTTTCAAAAGAGAGAGAAAGCTGAAAACAGTGAGATGCAAATAAAAGTTGAACTTTGGGTTAAAAGAAATTAAAACCTTTTGTAATTTTTTAAGAGTAAATTAATAGCTTAAGAAAACATTGTTGTTCTAGTCAATTCTTTGGTGTATAAGTGTTTCTTTAAATATCAAAACTCAATCTCCAGAATAGTATTGTGAATAATTTCTCTTTAATTACAGACAACTTGATGACATAAAGTTTTCTTTGTTATAAATCTTTCCTGTACAAACTTTATCACAACTTACACAGACAATTCCTGACATGCTTGGATTTTCCAGGTTGTTTTCAATATCCCTCCTCCCTAAATAATTGATCATTTTATTGTAGGACAAAAATTTACTATACAATATCCTTTTTCATATAAAATTATATTCCTTTTAACTTTTCTTGCCAAAAATATCTCTTCATACTTATAGCATTCTTTTCATTAATCTTTTTTTTTTTTTTTACTGTAATTTAAGTTCTGGGGTATATGTGCAGAACATGTAGATTTGTTACATGGGTATACATGTGCCATAGCATTTGGCTACATCCATTGCCCCATCATCTACATTAGATATTTCTCCTAATGCTATCCCTCTCCTACTCCTTACCCCCTGACAGTCCTATACACCAATAAAAGACAAATAGAGATCAAAATCATGAGTAAACTCCCATTCACAATTGCTACAAGGAGAATTAAATACCTAGGAATACAACTTACAAGGGATGTGAAGGACTTCTTCAAGGAGAACTACAAACTACTGCTCAAGGAAATAAGAGAGGACACAAACAGATGGAAAACTATTTCATGCTCATGGTTAGGAAGAATCAATATCGTGAAAATGGCCAAATTGCCCAAAGTAATCTATAAATTCATTGCTATCCCCATCAAGCTACCATTGACTTTTTTTTACAGAATTGGAAAAAAACCCTTAAATATCATATGGAACCAAAAAGAGCTCTCGTAGCCAGGACAATTTTAGGATTAAAAAAAAAAAAGCTGGATGCATCACACTACCTGGCTTCATTAATCTTATTTACTGGTTACTTTCACATCATTTTATATTTAAATAACTTTTGAATTAAATGAGAATTATTTTTTTTTAAATAAGAACATACATTTTAGAAATTTTTTTCTATATTTTTTGAAAAAAGAAAATAAGACATTCAATTAGTATCTGTTATTTAACTTAATATAACTTTGGATTCTAAATTATATAACAGGTTTATTTACAAGCATTTGTTTTATTATATTTACCTAATTAATTAATTTGTAAATAGTTTGCCCAGATTACTTATGAAAACTCTGATAGTTATCATTTGAGGTTATTTCCCTGTTAATTATTGTTATAGTCTGTGAATATTAGTTTTTTCTAAGTAACAACCTTAACATTAGATAAGTGGGTTTGTTTTTGTTTTTGTTTTGCCAGTAACTCAAGATTTAGCTCTTTTCAATAAATAAACAATATTAAATACTCATTTATCAATTTTTACACAAAGATAATTATCTTTTGGGCTGCATTCATGATTTTATAACCCTCTCGCCGAATTTTGACATGTAGCAAAGATAAATATAAAACCACTTGACCAATAAATCTAAACAATAATGTATGTTGACAGTTCTGAAGCCATTTATAATTCAATTTCACAATGCTTTTATAACCAGCTTATCATTAAAGATTTGCTTAAATCACATGAACTTGAAAAGCATTTGGCTTAGAGTATCTATTTTACTCTAACAAAGCATTTGACTAAAGCCTTTTTTTTCTTTAAGCCAATTAATTAGAATTCCAAAATACATATTTTAGTAGTGAAACATTATACACAAGACACATAAATAGGCTTATTAGACATGCAGATAAAGGTAGATCTTATAGATTCATAAAATCTTTTTCTTCCTATTTTAGACTTCCAATTTCTTGATAACCTGTTTTATTATTTTAGACAGTTGTCAGCTAGATAGCCTTGAATTTGCACATTAAAGAAACTTGTAAGTGAAAAATCAGATGGCAAAATTTATATCTCAAAGTACAGAGTCCCCTGTGCTGGATGGAGATTAAATATGGATGCCAAATCAGACATAAAATCACATAAATCTATCAAAGAATTGTATAAGGAGACCAATTTTATTTAGATATGTAGTTCTAAATTTAGTCTCTATAGATCTCTTTTAACTGGGTCTCTGAGCTCCGGGCAAAGTCCACACTGAATCCTGAGTCTCCAAAAAAAAGAGAATTATCCTCAGGATAGATCACATGATGCTTTTACAGTGTACTTAAAAAAAAAGACATTTGTCTAAGTATCTAAACTACATTCTTTCTTATTTTAAGCACCCAAGAGTAGTCCCTGTTGTAATAACGATTTCAGTAAAAAAAAAATCAGGTAACAATGCAAAAGCAAGCAGTTTAAAATCTGAGAGTAATTTATCTGTTTCCATTTTTGGGGTTCCATAAGGAAAAACAGAGATTTCTTCCCAGAAGGGAGTTTGGCACCTTCTCTGTTTTTCTTTAAGAAATCCTAGGGCGTTAGAAACTATTTTAGGTCCCTCACGCAGCAAAGGGTGGCAAGACAAAGGCGGAGAAAGTCAACAGTAAATGGAGAAAACAGAATTCCGTTGACTGAGAAGGAAAAAAGCAAACAAAACATTTTTTTGAGAAAAAGATCAATGTCCTATGAGATTTTTAAAAAAGCATAAAGACTGTAAAAAATAAACACACACACACACACACACACACACACACATCTTGGATATTAGCTTTTAATTAAGCTGCCTTTTACCACTGAACTCCTTAAAAAAAAATCATTTTAGGCCAGGTGTGGTGGTTCATGCCTGTAATTCCAGATCTTCTGTAGGCAGGTGAATCATTTGAGTTCAGGAGTTTGAGACCAGCTTGGCCACCAGCATAGTGGAAACCCATCTCTACTAAAAATACAAAAATTAGCTGGGCATGGTGGTGTATACTTGTGGTCTCAACTACTCAGGCGGATGAAGCATGAGAATCACTTGAACCCAGGAGGCAGAGGCTGTAGTGAGCTGAGATTGTGCCACTGCATTACAGCCTGGGCAACAGAGTGAGACTCCATCTCAAAAAAACGAAACCATTTTAAATCCCATTACCACATTTTAGCTGGGACAAATTGCTGATATTTCAAAAGTAACATAAATATCGATAAGAAAGGACTCGATTTAGAAATCAAACCCAGGATGCGATGGTGGAAAGAAAAGAGCAGAACCTTAGCAACGGAACTGCATCTCAGGGCAGGCAACAGACATTGCCCTTTCCGTTTTGGCTTGGCTAATGAAAAGGCAGCCTTGTTATGTAAATAAAGCCCTTTAGGTAGTAAAAATTTTTTCTTTTTCTTCTTTTTGCTGGTCATTTTCTCTTTCCTTTTTTATTATCAGTTGCAAGAATTAAGTCAATTCAGATCCTTGTTCCCCCACAATTCAGAAATCTCCTTTGGATTTAACCAAGCTGAATAAAGTTGATCAAACCCAATAGGACCAAGACTGAAACCACAATAAAAACAGAAAAATAAACAGCAACGAAAAAGCTAAGCAAAACAAATGATTGCACAATTTATAGGATTACTGAGTACCCTAGTAATAAGGGGAAATTAAGACCAGCTATTTGTCAATTTTAACTTTTAGTCTTTAAAAAGAATTTCCGAGACAAAAACTCAAATTTAGCTACATAGCTGGGAATGGGGCCCTGGCTCAAGACTTCTCTCTAGCATCTTAAAGCAGGGAGCAAAAGCCTCAAACTTGCCTTTCCCGTTGGAAATTATCCGAAACTCCAGAAAGGAGTTGCCTGCTCTGCATTATCATGGAAACAGGAAAACTTGCCTTCCTTGTTGGAAGCAATTAAAACTCTAAAAAACATAGTTGTACAGCAAAATAAACTTTAGATCTCAATCAAATTTGGGGGAGATTAGGGATTCTCTGGAAGCTGGGATCTCCTAGGCCTCAGCAAATTGTTCTGTTAGTTTGAGTCATAAGGATAGCTCAAACTAGTACCAAGCACCAAAAGGAGATGTGTCAAAGGTCAGGGCACTCTCCACTCAGATTTTTTTATCATAATGGACCTGTGAACCCAAAAGTATCTGAGACAGGTCTCAATCAATTTAGAAAGTTTATTTTGCCAAGGTTAAGGATGTACTTGTGATGCAGGCTCAGGAGGTCTTGAAGACATGTGCCTAAGGTGGTAGAGAGTATAGCTTGGTTCGATACATTTTAGGGATACATGAGATATCAATCAATATGTATAAGCTATATATTAGGTTCAGTCCTGAAAGGCAGGACAACTCAAAGGTGGAGGGCTTTATGTCATAGGTGGATAAGAGATAAATGGTTGCATTATTTTGGAGTCTGTCATTAGCCTTTCACTGAAAATACAATTTCCATGTGGGGTAGGGTAAAGGAATAGTGACTTATGCTTTAGACTGGCTTAGTGAATGTGCATTTTTACATAAGCAATAGGGCAGAGAACCAATAAAATGTGTAATTTGTCTCAGGTGAGCAGAGGGATGGCTTAGTTCTGTCTGTCCTTTGTCCTCCATCTGTGAAGATAAGTTATTAATTTTCATTGCCAGGGTGAAATACAATAGAACTGTTTTAGGGTAAATATCTTGAGGTCCACAAGAAATTCCCTTGTTAACAAATTGTGAAGGAGGTATGTAGCTTTTTTATCTTTGTAGCTATCCTATTTAGGAATAAAATGGGAGGCAGTTTGCCTAACACAGTTTTGAGCTGGACTTTTCCCATTGACTTAGTGATTTTGAGGTCTGGAGACTTATTTTCTTTCACACCTAGGGCCACTCCATAGCAACTACAGCCTGGCCACCACTGACATTTATTTAGACTCAAAGCTACTGTAGTTTGCAAATGGTAATGTGGGCCAAAATTTTAGTCTATCCTACCAGGGCTATGCGTCCCCATCTGGCAACAGGACATGCCTAAGGTCCATGGCAGCTATGGCATACCTTATGATGAGTTATTCAGACCCCAAGACTGCTGTAGTTGGCCAGTAGTGATGCAAACCAGAACTCGAATCCATTCTGTCAGGGGCACAGGCTGATATCTGTCTCTGGGGCATGCCTAAAAGCCTGCAACATCTACAGACTACCTGCTGCTGAGGTTTATTTGGGGCTGGAGGCAGCTGGAGTTGGCTGGCAGTACTATGGGCCAGAACTTCAGTCCTTCCTGCTGGGATTGTTGGTTCTTCTCTGGAACCAAGGAAAGTGTAGAGGTTCTGTTAGGGTATTGGCCTGGTGTTAGGGTGTGGCAGGCCGGGTCTCACTAACACAGGCCTCCATAACAACTGTTTCAGTATGGACTGAGAGGTTAAGTTCAATATTAAAAGCCAGTGCTCTCATAAAAAGTCTGGGATGTAACAAAAGCTCACCAAGAACTTTGCCTTGGCCTTTCCTGGGCATTAAAGCATAACAAAATAACAAAAGAGTTCTTAATAGGACCATTTACGATTAAACAAGTTTTGTTGTGGGACTGAAGAAACTCCCTAGCATCCACAAACAATTCTATTGGGGATCTGAAGGAACTCCCCAAAACTCCACGATTTAGCAGGAGACAAGATAAGGGTAATCACCCCAGTACCTGAACCCATTTAGATTAAGTAAATTTACCGAGGTTTCAGAGGAAAGGTCTTGAGGACTCGGACCTTAGTTACAGATTTAAAGAAGTTAATCACTTGTGTCTTAAGATGAATGCATACTTACACGTAGACATATAGCTCAGAAGGTATATAAGCTCCAGAAAACTTTGTAATTTTGAGTTGGTCTGGTGACAATTTCCAGGCCTTCTCCCTGTAACCAGTTGCAGAAATAAAAACTGTCTTCCTCTGCAATTCATCTGCATCTCTTTACTGGGCATTGAGAAATAGCAGTCCGACACTCAATTTGGTCCAGGAACAGGGGACATGGCATTCTCCCTGGTGCTGGGTTTTTTTGTGGCAGACCTGGTACTGGATTCCAAGGCATAGTCTTGTGCTTATGTCCCTCTCCTTCAGTGAATGTTGTCTCTGTCAGTGCTGTGCTGTCTGAGGTTGGGGGGAGGGGCGATGTGGGTAATGTAAAAGTGCCCTGTCTACCCTCTTCAATGTATCTTTTAAATTATTATGCTAAAACCAGGTGTAGTAATTTCTCACCTGGTTTCCTGAGTCTTATGAAGATTTTCTCATGTGTGGATAGTTGTTCAAATTGATGTTTCTATTGAGGGATAATCAAGCTATTGAAGGATGTTTCTATTAGAGGGAGAGTCCTACTCTGCCATCTTACTCTGCCTGTCTTCTCTTGCTTCACCAACTGACTTCAGCAGGCTCAGGCCCTGAATAAACTTTAGTGGCAGGCAGGCTGCAGCTGCTGGATACCTTAGGATGTCTTCCTCTGTAAGTTAGAGCTAACAATAGTATCTGCCTCTAAGCATTGTTGTGGGAATTAAATAAGATGTATGTAAAGTGATTAACACATTTCCTGGTATAAAGTTACTGCTTGATTTACAATAATTGTTATTATTATGAGGTCATTATGATAGTGGTAGTAGTAGTAGTTATCTTCATTGTCATTATAGTAATAGTAGTACCAGAAGTAAAAGTAGAAATAATCATATATTCATAGAAAAAGAGATAAGTTACCTTTCTGGTTTACTTTATACAAATTGCTATCTACTCTGATATTCCTGAAGCTATCAATTTCTAGGACAATGAAATATCTTTCACTTTCTTATAAATAAGCAAAAGGAAAATAAATCCCCATCAGCAGAGCGAATAGTTTTGTTCCGTCAGAGATTCTAAAAGATAATATTTACTTGAATTTTATAACTATATATTCACATTTTTGTTCTTTTTCATCTTCTTTTGATCTATATTTTTTCTTTTGATAAGATGTGATCTCCTCTGACATATACAACCTAGAAGAATAAAATATACGAAACAGTATTAAAAGTAGAGGGGTAAGGCAAATATTATTGTTTTTATCTCAAAACAATTTTATAATCCTAATGGGCATCCTTTATGTATATCTTTTAAGTTATTTAGTTTCTTTATAAATTTGTCAATAAATTTTAAAAATGTATCTCATATTGAATTGATGGAATTTCTACGGTTTTTGTCTCATTATTTCATTGCTAGCCTCATATATATACACACACATATATAGCTATAGGATATAACATATTTATATACATACATATGATATATATACATATATAATACACGTATAGTATATGTAATATACTATAAATATATACATATATATACACATATTGTGAAAGAAAAGAAATCTTGGGGCTCCCAAATCACTAAGCTAAAGGGAAAAGTCAAGCTGGAAACTGCTTACAGCCAACCTGTCTATCATTCTGTTCAGTCACCCCTCTGCTCACTAGAGATAAATGCATATCTGATTGCCTCCTTTGGAGAGGCTAATCAGAAACCCAAAGTAATGCAACCATTTGTCTCTTATCTACCTATGACCTGAAAGCCCTCTCCCCGCTTTGAGTCTTTCTCACCTATGCTTTGAGTTATCCCATCTTTCCAGACCGAAACAATGTTCATCTTGCATGTGTTGATGTCTCAGGTCTCCCTAGAATGTACAAAACCAAATGGCTCTGACCATCTTGGGCACATGTCATCAGGACCACCTGAGGCTGTGTCACGAGCATGCATCCTCAGCCTTAGCAAAGTAAATTTTCTAATTTAAATGAAACCTGTCTCAGATTTCTGGGGTTCACAATGTATACATCCATATATATGATATATATAAGACACATAAATCATATATATGATATATATCAAATATATACACATATAGATCATATATAAACATATATACATATGTGTGTGTGCATATATATATATGGCTAGCAATGGAGTGATGAGATGAAAACCATAGAAATTCCATTAATTTTACACACACACACACACACACACACACACTCACACACACATTTGCTAGCCTCATATACATATGCAAACATTGGCCGCTAGAGGGAAGCAAAAGATCAGAACAACCAGAAACATGCCAGACAGAATCCGTTTTCTGGGAGCAATTGAAAAAATTACTCCCTGACATATTGCTGTGGTCATGAGGAAAAGATCCTGGACTGTCCTGAAGCACAGCAGAGAGTATATCACATCGCAGGAACATAATAAAATTTTTGTAACTCAAAGGATCTGAAATAGATGAAACAAGGAATTGAGCAATGTAGTTCACAGTTTTAAGAAGCACACAAAAGACAGATTGAGGAAATACAGTCCCAGCCCAAATTAGGTGATTAATCATGTCACTAAAGTCAGAGCTAAGGTCATAGTAAAATACAAGTACAGATAAGGTAAATAAATATCTGCATCTTTCACGAGGTTGTAAGTTTCGTAAGAGTCTTGTTTTAGTCGGATGAGTAAAGATGAGAAAAAAATGGAATCAGGACAGAGATGAGGAAGTAAATAAATCACTAGGCTATGCAATGTTCTTCCAATACAGTATGAGAATTCCATCTGTTTTCAATGCAACATCATTTTATTAATGACCCCTAGGTAGATACAGTTTAAAGAGCGCAGCAGCCAGAGAATTTTAGGCAATTTGGCATTCTTCTGTTCTCAGGTTCCTGCTTGGAAAATACTAAAACCGTTAGTGTCTTGTTTTTAAAAAAAGTCTATGTAGAAGAGGAACAATATTGAAGTGGGGATGCTAATATTATGTTTCTTATAGTTTATTCCGTTAATATCTCCTTCCGTTAACCAAGATAGTGTACTTGATTTCAACAGTACCAGGGACATAAAACTACAAAATCAGTTTATATAAGAAAAGATGATGTGCAGTATCACAGGTGAGAAATAGGTAATGCAGGTGGAACCCATAATTGACATGAAAGAGAGCTTATAGCAGACATTGCTCAAATTGAGGGATTTGTGGCTGCCAGAAACCACATCCTTCCTAATGGCACTTCAGTTTACTTTTGGGGGATTTACTACTTCTTCGTTATGTGTAGTATTGGCATAGTGATAATTCGCTGTACCCATCTTCCACTGTTTCATTTCATGACTCTGACTATGGAGCTGAGAGGATCAGGAGGTTGGACACATGACCTTATCTCAGCCAATGAAAAACTCTTTCCGTGGACTTTAAATTTTGAATAAAGTTTTAAATCAGGACGCATATTTTGATGTATCTATTACAATAGCAGCTGTGGTGGTGATGGCAGAAACCCTGACAAGCCAGCAATATCTACTAAATGGGTTGGCCCTTCTAAAAGACAGTAGCTGTGTTTTTTGTTTTCTACTCTTTGCTTTCATAGATCCTCCTGATCTTTTATCACTTCTGTGAGCCTTTTTATCACTTCTGTGAGCCCTCAGTATCCTTTGCTAAATTTGTTTTTGCTTAACTTGTTAGAATTTACTTTTGAGGTATTGTCACCAAGGGGCCTAATTAATACAAGAATATTGGAATTGAAGTATATAAGGCATTACTATATGTAGATTCAGGTGTGGAAAAGTAAGACATTTACTATGTTGATAACAGAGGACATAATGAGCAAAGTATTTGTTTTAAGTTTCTGTGATTAGCGTATGGAATTTCTCCACTATTTATGTATGAATAAGAAAAAGATGATACTTCACAATGTATGGCCTCACAGGCTGTGCACTATGAAACTCCTTAGGAATCATTTATATAAACTAAAATATAGATTGGGACTCCTAAAATTGCACAATATGGTGATTATAATTAAAAGGCAACACATAGTTAAAAAACACAAGCAAACCGTACTCCTAATAGTGCCACTTAATTCACACATCTATAAAAGTCAAAAGATATCCTGTAGCTCCTAATAGGGAATGAGTATGTCTGTCACCATTAATATGTTGAAAAAACATAAATATGATACTGTAGCATGAAATTCAGGTTATTGTGCAGCTCAAAAATAAAAGCATCTATCAATATTAAGAGAAGGCATAAACTGTGAAAATAGTACCAAAACTACTTCAAATTTTCCTGGGCACTGAGTAAGTCAGTCAGTATTTCACACATCGACCTAAGACCTGGATTTATTAAATGTAATAGAACAGTGTTTTTCAAAACCTTGTATTATGATGGAAAGCATTATACACTGTAATGTTAATATTTCCTGCATGAGGTGATGTATATGCCAAAATATATGTATTATATGTGAAATACAAGCACTAATAGGAAAACAGAGGTTTCATTTGACAGAAAATGGCATTTATATGTAGGATTTTCACCTGCTTAAGTGAATCACTGAAAAACAAACCTAAGGCTTCCTAAAAATTTTAACCAGTAATATATAGTAGTGACCTCCTGGAAATAAGAATATAAGACAACATTTTGTATTAAGGCTTGTGATAGCAACTGAAAGTTCAGATAAACTATTCTGGCAAAGACAAACTGGAAGAGTTTGAGTTTCTAATAAACACAAACTTCGGAGCCTAACAGAAATAGATTTAAATTGTTTTTCTGCCTTTTACTAGTTATATAAATTTGAGAAATATTTTTAGATTATTTGGGTCCAGTGTTCATTATCTATATAAAATAATATAATAATAATACTCTCTTCACAATATAATTGAGATAATTAAATGAGGTAATTTACGTATAACACTTTCCAAAGTTCCTGGAACATGGTAAATGCTCACTTGTTACTAAAAATTACTATGACATTCTATAATTAATTTAATAATTATTTATTGGATGCCTCTTGTGTATCAGGTATTGTACACAATAGACTAAAACAAGACTCTTATGGAACTTACAACCTAGTGGAAGATGCAGATATTTATTTACCTAATTATTTTGAAAATGCAAAATGTGGCAGTAGCAAGTAATATGAAGAATAGATGCATTGTGTTCTGAAGTTTTACACAAAATGAATGACTAAGAGAGATCAGAAAGGGCTTCCTTAAGAGCGTGGAATACTGGAAAGAAATATAAATAATTCTACGAAAAAGTCACATGCATGTGTATGTTCATCACGGCACTATTCACAATAGCAAACTCATGGAATAAACCTAAATGCCCGTCCATTAACAGTGGACTGGATAAAGAAAATGTGGTACATATACAACATAGAATACTATGATGTAGCCATAAAAATAGAACAAAGTCATATCTTGAGCAGCAACATGTATGGATTTGGAGACCATTAGTGTAAGCAAATTAATGTAGGAACAGAAAGCAAAATACCACATGTTCTCACTTGCAAGTGTTAGCTAAATATTGAGTGCGCATTGACACAAAGAAAGGAACAATAGACACTGGGGTCTACTTGATGGTGGAGGGGGTTAGGAGGATGAATATTGAACAACTGCCCATTAGATACTGTGCTCATTACTTGAAGGATGAAATAATCTGTACCCCCAACCCCCACAACATGCAATTTGCCCATGTAACAAACCTGCATATGTATCTCCTGAACCTAAAATGAAAGTTAGGAAAAAATAAGTCATAGAAAGCAATAAAATACACAATAAAAACAGTGCTGCATACTGGTAACACAAATGAAAAAGATTTTATCTATTTGGAATGTATTTTGTAGGATTTATCTACAGAGCTTGGTATTTCACTCAATATAAAAGATAAAATAAAAGGAGGTATCAATAATGACTCCTATGTTTATGAAGTGAAGATATTTACTAAAATGGAGAATAATGATTGAGGGACAGGTTAAGCAAGTGGATATCAAATATTCAGTTTGGAACATCTTCATTTTGGCTTGCCTGTGATACACTGAAGTGTCATTATTAAGAAGGTAAATACAAGATTCTGGATTTGTGGTACTGGAAGAGTAATCAGCATATAGACAACTGGTAATGTCATAAGAGTGAATGGAATTTCCATGAAGGTATAAAACAGTAAAGAAGAAAAGAGCAACCAGAATGAAGTCCTGAGGAATTCCAATATTTAAGACTGTATTAAGAAGGTAAAGATCCCTGTGAGAGAGTGGATAAAGGTAGAAGGAGTTAAATGTCATTAATACCAAGAGAGTGGTTCAAGGAGAAGAGGAGTCAAGTGTTTAATGACAACAGGCCAAGTACATTAGAACTTACTCCATATAATTTTCAAAATAAAGGTCACTGATAACCTTAGCAAAATTAGTTTTTGTGAATAGGGTGTAGGTGAATGACTACAGTGAGTTCAACTCTTGTTCATATGTAGATAGCTCTTTAAAACATAGCTTTAGAGGAGAAATATATAGTGAGGTAACCGGGATGAGAAAATCTAAAGGGCTTTCTTTTTTTAAAAAGAGAGAAAATAGACTGAATACTAATGTAAATTATCTATCTTTAGGGATAAAAATATACAAGGATGTGAGCAGAAGTGAATCTGTATTTTAATTCTTTGGAAGCTTTGGGGACACAGGAGCTCACTGACATGTTTAGTGTTTATCTCAAAAGATTGGTTAGAGAGATAACCCAGGGCCAAAAATGGGAGGAAGCACCTCATTTAATTATCAATGGAATGTGAAAATTATTAGTAGTTGTTTTAGAATTAGATTTGTGTCCTTTTTTAAAGTTTTATTTTTAAGTTCAGGGGCACATGTACAAGTTTGTTATATTGGCAAACTCGTGTTACAGGGGTTTGTTGTACTGATTATTTTGTTACCCAGGTACTGAATCTAGTATCCAATAGTTATTTTTTTCTGATCCTCTTTTTCTCCCACCTGTCACCTTCAAGTAGATCCCAGTGTCTGTTGTTCCCTCTGTGTGTCCATGAATTGTCATCATTTAGCTCCCACTTACAAGTGAGAATGTGGTATTTGACTTTCTGCTCCTGCATTAGTTTGCTAAGGATAGTGAGCTCCAGCTCCATCCATGTTCCCACAAAACATATATTATTTTGAATATATATCTTATTCTTTTTATGGTTGCATAGCATTTCATTGTCCATATGTACCACACTTTATTCAATCTGTCATTGATGGAAATTCAGGTTAATTGCATGTCTTTGGTATTGTGAAGAGTGCTGCAATAAGCATTCACATGCATGTATCTTTATAGTAGAATTATATATGTTCCATTGAGTATATACCAGTAATGAGGTTGCTGGGTTGAATGGTAGTTTTGTTTTTAGCTTTTGAGAATTGCCACACTGATTTCCACAATGGGTTAACTAATTTACACTCACACCAACAATGTGTAAGCATTCCCTTCCTCTACAACCTCACCAGCATCTGTTGCTTTTTGACTTTTTAATAAGAGCCATTCTTACTTCTGTGAGATGGTATATCATTGCGTTTTCGATTTGTACTTCTCTAATGATCAGTGATATCAAGCTTTTTTTATATGCTTGTTGGCTATTTGTATGTCTTCTTTTGAAAAGTGACTGTTCATGTTCTTTAATCAGTACTGATATGACTATCCAGAAGTTCATCTCAATTCCATGTGAGGAGATTAGAGAAATCATGAACTTGACTTGGGCTTCATAAAGTTCATACTTCTACATGTTAAGCACAAAGCTGATTCTATTGGAGACAGTCCAGGACCATCTGGACAATAGTGTCACAAGCAAACTAAAACATTGTCCAGATATATGATCATAGTTCAATCCAGGAGAGTCCTAAAACATCATGTTTATAAAATATTGTAAAATCACCCAGACATAATAAAATCCAAAAGGCATAAAGGTACATAAACACACCAGCCATACTGAGTGCAACAGGATATCTTCCTGTTATCTCACCCTTCAAAACTCTGGGGGCTGGATGGCTTCAGTGATTAATTTTACAAACATTTAGAAAGAGACTAACACCAATCCCACTCAAACTATTCTAAAGAATAGAGGAGAAGGGAATATTTCCAAACTCACTCTATGAGGTAAATATTACACTGATAATAGAACCAGACAAAACACATCAGAAAAAGAAAATGACTCGTGGACACACAGAGGGGAACAACAGACACTGGGATCTACTTGAAGGTGACGGGTGGGAGAAAAAGAGGATCAGAAAAAAATAACTATTGGATACTAGACTCAGTATCTGGGTGACAAAATAATCAGTACAACAAACCCCTGTGACATGAGTTTCCCCATATCAACAAAATGAAGGAAAAAAAATATGATCATTTCAACTGATGCTAAAAAAGCTTTTGATAAAATTCCATATCACTTCATTATGAAAACCTTCAAAAATGAGTATAGAAGAAACAATAATAAAAATAGGAAAAATAATAAAAGCCATATAAAACAGGCAGAAAGCTAGTGTCATACTGAATGGAAAACAGCTGAAAGTCTTTTCTCTAAGATCCACACAAGACAAAGATGTCCACTTTCGCCACTGACTGAACATAGTACCGGAAGACCTGGTTAGAACATTCAGACAAGAGAAAGAAATAAAGGGCATCCACACTGGAATGAAAAAAGTCAAATTATTCTTGTTTGCAGATGATGTGATCTTATATTTGTGAAAACCTAAAGACTCCACAAAAAAACTATTAGAACTGATAAAGTTTCAGGATACATAATCGACATATAAAAATCAGTATTGTTTTTATATATCAACAGCAAAAACTTTGAAAAATAAATTGAAAAGTAATCTCACTTAAAATAGCTACAAATAAAATCTAACACCTAGAAAATAAATTAATCAAAGAAGGGGAAAATATCTACAATAAAAACTGTAAAACGTTGGTGAAAATAATTGATCAGGCCACAAAAACTTATTCATTTTCATGGATTGGAAGAATAAGTATTGTTAAAATGTCTATACTACCCAAAGCAATCTACACATTCAATCAATCCCCACCAAAATGTGAATGACATTTTTCACTGATGTAAAAAAAAAAAATCTAAATTTTTTTTATGGAACCACAGAAGATCCAGAATAGCCAAAGCTATTGTGGGTAAAAAGAACAAAATGGGAGGAATCACATTACCTGATTTCAAATTATACTACAGGGATATAATAACCAAAATAACATGGTACTGACATGAAAAGAGACACATGGATCAGTGAAACAGAATAGAGAACCCAGAGATAAATCTATTCATCTACAATAAACTCACTTTGACAAAGGTGCCAAGAGCATACATTGGGGAAAAGTGTCGGTCAATAAATAGCGCTGGGAAAACTGGATATCCATATGTGAAAGAATAAAACTAGACCATTCTTCTCATATTCAAAACTTAAGTCAAAATGAATTAAAGACTTAAATTTAATACCTGAAACTATGAAACTAGATTAGGATACTCTCCATGACATTGGACTGGACAAATATTTATTGAGTACTATCCAAGGCACAGGCAAGCAAAGCAAAAATGTACAAATGGGATCACATCAAGTTAAAAAACTTTTGCACAACAAAGGAAAGTGAAGAGACAACCAACGGAATGGGAGAAAATATTTGCAAGTATCCATCTGAGAAGAGATTAATAACCAAAATATATAAGTAGCTCAAACAACTCTGTAGGAAAAAAACCAAATAATCTAATTTAAAATGGGGAAAAGATCTGAATAGACATGTCTCAAGAAGAGACATACAAATGGCAAACAGGTATATGAAAAAGTGCTCAATGTTATTATCATCAGACAAATGGAAATTGAAATTACAATGAGATATCTTCTCACTCCAGTTAAAATGGCTTATATCCAAAAGTCAGGCAATAACAAACTCTGGCAAGGATGCGAAGAAAAAGAAACCCTGTACACATTCTATGGGAATGTAAATTAATACAACCACTATGGAAAACAGTTTGCAGCAGTTTGGAGGTTCCTCAGAAACCAAAACATGGTTACCATACAATGAAGAAATCCACCCGTTAGGTATATATCCAAAAGAAAGGAAATCAGTATATCAATGAGATATCTGCACTCCCATGTTTATGGGAGAAGTATTAAAAATAGCCAAGATTTAGAAGCACCTCAATATCTGTCAGCAGATGAATGCATAAAGCATATGGGGGCACATATACACAATGGAGTATGATTCAGCCATAAAAAAAGAAATGAGATCCTCTGATTTGCAACAACGTCATGGAACTGGAGCTCATTACGTTAATTGAAATAAGACAGGCACAAAAAGACAAATTTTGCATGTTCTCACTTATTTGTGGAAGCTAAAAATTAAAGCAATTGAACTCATGAAAAAAGAAGAAGCATGGTTACCAGTGACGGTGAAGGGTTGCTTGGGGGTAAGAGAGAAGCGGACATGGTTAATGGATACAAAATCATAGTTAGAAATAATAAGTCCTGGTATTTGATAGCACAACAGGGTAACTATATTCAATAATTACTTAATTGTATATTTTTAAATTATTAAAAGTACATTAGATTGTTTGTAACACAAAGGTTGCATGTTTAAGGTGATGAATACCCCTCATAATAATAGAATAAGTTAAGAATGTAGCTTCTTTAGGTGATACTGGAGTCATGTATCTCACTCTTTGAGAAACATGGAGAAATAAAATATTGTTTAATGGGCAGTGTCAGCCACATGATATGATACTCCACATAGGGTCTGATGAGGATTATGCCTATCAGCATTGTCCATTATTACAATATTACATTTAAGTTGGTGACTGGGTCCACTAGATTGACATTTGGTTGAAAAAATATTTTGTGTTGAGCCTACCATGATGTATATATAACAGTAGGTTCATACCATCTTTTGCTTCATGGACATACAAAACTGACCAAGTTTGATTATTCATTGTGTCACTGGTGACCAATATAAAACCTGGTACATACAATCTACTCAATAATTGTTTTTTGAAAGAATATGTACACCTCTGTATCCCAACAGAAAATTGTTGGATCATGCTTTTCCGATATTTAATGGTGAAAGTTTAATGGAGTGACATCTAACATTGGGATTATATATTTTGCTAATTTATTCAGTAAGCATTACCTAGTCCAGATGTCAATTTAATTCCCAGATACAAAGTAGAATTAAAGACAAGACCTTTTTTCCTCTAATCAAATGATCCTTTACAAAAAAAAAAAAAAAAAACTACCAACACAGCACTATGAGAAAAAATATAGGAAGTTTGAATGCTACTTTCCACCATCTCTAAGCACAATGAGAAGGAACAAGATGATTTCTAAGGTAGGTCAGAGTAAAGGTTAAGGTGCTCACCACTCCAGGAAAAGAATGGTACACGCTGTTGGCAAGAAGATGAAACAAGTCAGGACCTACAGGTCTTTCATGTATAATTCTATATTGTTTTCATCTTATCAAAGAGGGGACAGAAATTTAATCAACAGTTTCCACCAGGTGTAATGGCAATGGCACAGAACTGTTAATGTCAGGCTAGTCTAGGGAAAGGGACAGAGAAGCTACTCTTGTAAGAAGTTAACTGGATATAATAATGATTATTATTGAGAGTTGTCAATTATTTATAAATTGAGTCACACTTGAACAACCTAGGAATTTCCTCAAATTCTCTTTTTAAAAAGCTAAATGTGCTGTTTAACTTCACACAGGTAATTTGTTTCTAATTTCAATGTACTGCACTGTAGTAGTGTCATCTTATATATAAATTAAAGCTAACGAATTTCAAATAATTGTAAGACAGTCTCATAATGAAAGGGGAGATTGTGTTGTACAAAGAAAGGTGAGTTTTATATTTTTGTTCTTGTATCACCCTTACAACCCTACCACCACCATCTTTTTTCCCCCCCACTCTCTCTCCCACCACCACTGCCACCATCATCTTAATTGGCAGTTAGGATAGGCCCTGTTTGTCATAAGTCAATATCTCAAACATGTATCCTGCCATCCATGACTGAATCTGTTTCTCGCAGTTATAAATTAGAAAGTAAAAAGAAAAAAAAAACCCAAAAACATCATTTAATTGCATTTTGTTTGGCCCAAACATAATAAATTTTGTCCCAAATTAAGCTGGGAAACTAGGGGCTATTAAATGTAGCAGAGCACCAGAAATAAAATCCTTTACGGACAAGCAATTACTGAGAGATTTCGTCACCACCAGACCTGCCCTACAAGAGCTCCTGAAAGAAACACTAAACACAGAAAGGAACAAGTACCAGCCACTGCAAAGGCACACCAAATGGCAAAGACCGAAAATGCAATAAAGAAAATTAGTCAACTAATGGGCAAGAAAACCAGCCAGTAACACAATGGCAGAATCAAATTCACACATAACAATATTAACACTGGATGTAAATGGACTAAATGCCCCAATCAAAAGACACAGACTGGCAAACTGGATAAAAGTCAAGACCTATTGGTGTGCTGTATTCAGCAAACCCATCTCACATACAAAGACACACAAAGAATCAAAATAAAGGGATGCAAGAAGATTTACCAAGCAAATGGAGAACAAAAAAAAGCAGGGGTTGCAATCCTAGTCTCGGATAAACAGACTTCAAACCAACAAAGATCAAAAGAGACAAAGAAGGGCATTACATAATGGTAAAAGGATCACTCCAACAAGAAGAGCTAACTATCCTAAATATATATGCAACCAACACAGGAGCATCCAGCTACACAAAGCAAGTTCTTAACGACCTAAAATGAGATTTAGACTCCCACACAATAATAGTGGGAGACTTCAACACTCCACTGTCAATATTAGACAGATCAATGAGACAGAAAATTAACAAGGACATCCAGGACTTGTATGCAGAGTTGGAACAAGCAGACCTAATAGACATACACAGAATGCTCCACCCCAAAACCACAGAATATACATTTTTCTCAGCACCACATCGCACTTTCTCTAAAATTGACCACATAATTGGAAGCAAATCACTCCTCAACAAATGCAAAAGAATGGAAATCGTAACAAACAGTCTATCAGACCACAGCACAATCAGATTAGAACTCAGGATTAAGAAACACAGTCAAATCCACACAACCACTTGGAAACTGAACAACTTGCTTCTGATTGTCGACTGGATAAACAATGAAATGAAGGCAGAAATCAAGATGTTCTTTGAAACCAATCAGAATGAAGACACAACTTACCAGAATCTCTGGGACACCTTTAAAGCAGTGTTGAGAGGGAAATTTATAGCAATAAATGCCCACATGAGAAACAAGGAAAGATCTAAAATTGACACCCTATCCTCAAAATTGAAAGAGCTAGAGGAGCAAGATAAAAAAACTCAAAAGCTTGCAGAAGACAAGAAATAACTAAGATCAGATCTGAACTGAAGGAGACAGAGACACAAAAAACCCTTCAAAAAATTAATGAATCCAGGAGCTGGTTTTTTGAAAAGATCAACAAAGTAGACAGACAGCTAGCCAGAATAATAAAAAAGAAAAGAGAGAAGAATCAAATAGATGCAATGAAAAAAAATAAAGGGGATATTGCCACTGATCCCCACAGAAATACAAACTACCATCAGAGATTACTACAAAAAGCTCTATGCACATAAACCAGTAAACCAGGAAGAAATGGACAAATTCCTGGACACTTGTACTCTACCAAGACTGAACCAGGAGGAAGTCGAAACCCTGAATAGACCAATAACAAGGGCTGAAGTTGAGGCAGCAATCAACAGCCTATCAACCAAAAATAGTCCAGGTCCAGATGGGTTCACAGCAGAATTCTACCAGACGTACAAAGAGGAGCTGGTTCCATTCCTTCTGAAACTATTCCAAACAATACAAAAGGAGGGAATCTCCCTAACTCATTTTATAGACCAACATCATCCTGATACCAAAACCAGGCAGAGACGCAACTAAGAAAACTTCAGGCCAATATCCATGATGTAACATCGATGTAAAAGTCTTCTATAAAATACTGGCAAATCAAATGCAGCAGCGCATCAAAAGCTTATTCATCACCATCAAGAGGCTTCATCCCGGGGATGCAAAGCTGGTTCAACATACACAAGTCCATAAACGTAATCCATCACATAAACGGAACCAAAGACAAAAACCACATGATTATCTCAATAGATGCAGAGAAGGCCTTCGACAAAATTCAACAACCCTTCATTCAAGATTGCAGGGCTCTACAATTAGCAGGTGGCAAAACCACCCATGTTTGTGTCTCTCTCTTTAGAGCAGTGAGTTCCCCCAGACCCTCAGTGGGTCCAGAGATGGTATCTGGGAGCTAAAGATTGGAGTCAAAAACATTAGAAGTTTACCTGTTGTGCCAGTCTACTGTGGCTGAGCTGTCCCTCAAACCCAACAAAAATCCTTCCCACTCTACCCACCCATTTCCACAGGCAAAGGAGTTCTCTATCTCTCTGTGGCCACTACCACCACCAGCCAATCGAGGTTTCTCCCAGGCCACCAGTGATGCGGCCCAAGAGCTTTTCAATCTGCTTATAATGAATGTTACCTGGCCTGGGACTCACCCTTAAGGGCAGTGTGCTTCTCTATGTGCCAGGGGAGGTCCAGATATCCTGTCAAAGAGTCTAGGCCTGGACTCAGGAATGCCAAGATCCCACTTAATTTTTTACCTTCTATGGCTAACGGGAACCTAGGTGGAAGACAAAGTCTCCGTTACTTTTATCTCTGCTATTCTCAAACAGAAGGAGCCTTTCACTGCAGTTTCCACAGCTGGGAATGTGCTGGGTCACACCTGAAGCAAGCATGTCCCAAGGCCCACAGAGTGCTATCTGGCTCCAGGTGGGTCCATATACTATCTGTGTATTGCTGTTGGTTATTCATGACCCAAGAGTTCTTTAATCAGCAGTTGTTGAATCCTGCCACAACTTGGTATTAGGATTAGAATAGAAGTATAAACTGGCTTTATTTATGTATGTCCTGTTTTGTTCATGACCAAACAAAATAAGTCATAACAAACTATTAAATTAATTAACTTAGGCTGAGTGTGGTCACTTACACCTGTAATCCCAGCACTTCTGGAAGTTGAGGTGGGCAGATCACTTGAGGTCATGAGTTTGAGACCAGCCTGGCCAACATGGTGAAACCTTGTCTGTACTATAAATACAAAACTTAGTTAGGCCTGATGGTGGGTGCTTGTAATTCCAGCTGCTCAGGAGGCTGAGGCAGGAGAATCACTTGAACCCAGGAGGTGGAGGTTGCAGTGAGCAGAAATCATGTCACTGCACTCCAGCCTGGGTGACAGAGCAAGACTCCATCTCTAAATAAATAAATAAATAAATTTGCCAAGATAACTGGATACAAGATCAATGTACTATAATAAATTTTAAGCCTATGTGTCAGTAGAAAATAATTAGAAAGTGAAATTTAAAGAATAATATAATCTACCATTTCATCAAAAATACCTAAGAATAAATTTAAAGATATTTTAAAGATATTTATACTGAGTCAGTGGCCACAGACATAAGAACAAGTACAACATGTTAGATATATGTAAATGAAAGTATTATTCAGCCTTTCTAAAGAAGTAACTGCTGCTTGCAACAACATGGATAAACCTAGAGGACACTATGCTGAGTAACATAAGCCAATCACAGAAAGACAAATACTGCATGATTCCCACTTATGAGTTAGCTATAATAGTTAAACTCATGGAAGAAATTTTAGTTACATAAAATAAATTATTTCTTATGACTCTACTGTAGAACACAGTGCCTATAGTTACAACACAGTACTGTGTACTTCAACATTTTTTGGGAGGGTAGATCACATGTTCTTTCTTTGTCTTTTTTTTGGTGGGGGATGGAGTCTCACTCTGTTGCCCAGGCTAGAGTGCAGTGGTGCAATCTTGGTCTACTGCAACCTCCGTCTCCTGGGTTCCATCAATTCTCCCACCTCAACCTTCTGAGTAGCTGGGATTACAAACGTGTGCTACCACCACACCCAGCTAATTTTTTGTATTTTTAGTAGAGTCTGGGTTTCACCCTGTTGTCCAGGCTGGTCTCGAACTCCTGACCTCAAGTGATCCTCCTGCCTCAGCCCCCCAAAGTACTGGGATTACAGGTGTGAGCTACTGTGCCTGGTCATATCACATGTTCTTACCACAAACAAACAAACAAACAAAAACAAACAGAAAAGAGACACGATAAAACTTTGGAAGGTGTTGGATATGTCTATTACTTCGATTGTGGAGATAGTATCTTGGGTGTTTACATATGTTCAAATTCATCAAATTGTACACAACGAATATGCATAGTTTTTTGTATTCGATCATTTTTCAATAAAGTTAAAAGAAAAACTAAATAAATAGATATATAAAGAATCTGAATAAATATATAATGTACAGGGAATAAATAACTCATGTTTAATACACTTATTCTTCCTCAAATGTTCTATAGATCAAATGCAATCTCAATTACAGTCTCTGTAGTTATTTTCTGATACCTTATAGCTGATTTAAAATATATTTTAAAATAATGGAATGATAATTCTAGGATTAAAAGATTAAAGTGAAAAGACATAAAATATCAAGACTTATTTCACAGCTACAGTAATTAAGATAGCATGGCATTAACATGAAGACATATTATAGGAAAAAAACCCTAAAATTTGTATATAAGTCACCATTTATATATAGTAATTCGATAAACAACAAATATGCCACTGCTTTTCAAAAATATAATATATTTTCTTGAATAAATTGTATTAAGTCAATTGGCTATCTCCATGGAAAACAGTGAATTTTAATTTCACTCACACCACACACAAAAACTAATTTAAAATGGATCATAGATCTAAATATGAAAGAAAAAAATTATAAAAGCTTATTGAAAAAAATGTAATAAAATATCACAGAGAAGTCAATTACCAGTGATATTTTCACTTTCTTTAAATTACAAATATCTATTCCTTTAAAAAAAATTTAAGAGAGTAAAGGCAAGCCACACACTTGAAAATGATTATTTGATATACAGCATTGATGTAGATACAGATATCTGATGATGAACTAAAAATTCTTAATATATATAAATATAAAATCTCCTACAGATTAATAAGAAAAGAGAATAGAAGTGACAAAAGTGGATATCCTTGTCTTCTTCCTGATCTTACAGAAAATTTTTAGTTTTCACTGTTGAGTATGATGTTATCTGTGGCCTTGTCATATCAGCTTAGTATTATGTTGAGGTATATTTATTTTATTACTTAATCAGTTGAGAATATTTATTAAAAATACCAAATTTTCTCAAAGACTTTTTCTTTATTAAGTTTATTATATTATGTTTATCCTTTATTCTGGTATGTCACATTTATTTCTGAATTCCAGGAATAAATCTCATTCTATTATAGTATATTAATTCTTTTAATGAGCCAGTGAATTCAGTTTGCTAGTACTTGTTGAGAATTTGGCATCCATATTAATTAGGGATAGTGGCCTGTAAGTTTTTTTTCATCACAGTGTCCTTGTCTGGTGTGACGCTGGCAACATAGAGGTAGATTTTAAAAGTGTTCCATAGTCTTTCATGTTCTGAAGGAGTTCTGAGAAGGATTTACATAAATTTTTATTTAACTATTTGGTAGTACTTCAACAGTGAAGTATTTGGTCCTAGGAATTTTTGTTGGGAGATCTTTGGTTAGTAATTCAATTCCCTTACTCATTATTATATTTTCAGGGGAAGCCCAGCCAGAGCAATTAGGCAAGAAAACAAATAAAAGGCATTAAAATTGGAAAGGGAGAAATAACATTTTCTCTCTGCTTTTAAATTACAATTTTATACACAAAATAACCTTATAATCTCCTGCAAGATTGTTATAACAAATAAACAAATTTATTAAATTTGCATTCAGCAAATCAATATCTAAAAATCAGTTGTGTTTATGTCTCCTAACAGTGAACTTTCAAAAAATAATTAAGAAAACAATCCAGTCTATAATAGCATCAAAATAATAAACTAAGATAAATTTAACCAAGGAGATCCAAGACTTGTACACAAAACTTGTAAAACATTCATAAAAAAATTACACACAAATAAATGGAAAAATATCCTGTGTTTAAGGATTGGAGGAATTACTGTCTTTAAAATGTGCATACTACACAAATCATTTCAACAGTATTCAATAAAACCCCATAAAAATTCCATAACATTTTTCATGGAAATAGAACCATAAAGACTCTAGTCAAAGTAACCTTGAGTGAAGTATAAAGCTGAAGGTATCACACTTTTGTATTTTAAATTATATTTAAAAGTTATAGTAATTAAAACAATAGAGCCCTTGCATAAACCAAACACCTAAACCAAACCAAAGGAAGAAATCTAAGAGCCCTAGAAATAAACCCATTAATATGCAATCAACTAATTTTTGACAAGGAAACCAAGAAACTAAATGTAGAAAGTTCTTCAATAAATAGTGTTGGGACCTAGATCCATATTCAGAATAGACTCTTCATACATAAAAATCAACTCAAAATAAATGAGACCTGAAATCTAAGACCTAAAACTGTAAAACTCCTAAAAAGAAAATGTAGGAGTGAAGTTCTTGACATTAGTCTTTGCAACAAGTTTTTTAATATCATACTAGAAACACACACAAGAAAACCAAAAATAAACAAGGGAAATTACACAAAACTAAAAAGCTTCTGCACAGTAAAATAACATCAACAAACTGAAAAGGTAACCTATAGAATAGAAAAAAAATGCAAATCCATACAACCGTATAATCAACCCACTCATAGGTAGGTATTGACCAATGAGAACACATGGACACAGGAAGGGGAGCATCACACACTGGGGTCTGTCAGGGGAAATAGGGAGGACATCTGGGGGGTGGCGAGCTGGGGGAGAGATAACATGGGGAGAAATGCGAAATATAGGTGATGGGGAGGAAGGCAGCACCTCACACTGCCATGTGTGTACCTATGCAACAATCTTGCATGTGTCTTCACATGTACCCCAAAACCTAAAATGCAATAAAAAACCCCACAATCCAATTAAAAAACTGCCAAGAACCCGAATAGATATTTTTTCAAGAAGACATTCAAGTGCCTAATGCAAATATGAAAGTGTGCTCAACATCCCCAACCGTTAGGAAAATATAAATCAAATTGCAATGAGGTATTACATCACACCTGTTATTATGGCTATTAGTCTTTAATGATATGAAAAAAAAAATATTTTGGCAAAGATGTAGATAAAGTGAACCTTTGTGCACTATTGGTGGAAATGTAACTGGTACAGCCATTATAGAAAACACAATGAAAATCTCTTAATAAATTACAAATAGTACTACCATATGATCCAGCAATCCTTCTTTTGAATATATATCCAAAAGAATTGAAATCAAGATCTCAAAGAGATATCTGCACTTTCATCTTAATTGCAGTGTTATCCATAAAAGCTATGATATGGAAACAACCAAAATGCTTTTCAATGAATAAGTAAATAAATAAATTATGATATAGAAATATAATGAAGTATTACTAAGCCTGTAAAAAGAAAACCCTGATATTTTCTTTATTCAACAAATGGATGAATCTGGGAACATTATATTACATGAAATAAACCATATATAGAAAGATAAATATTATATGATCTTGCTTGACATGTGATATCTAAAATAGTCAAACTCATAAAATTAGTGAACAGAATAATTGTTTCCACTGTCTTCATCTGTTTAGTGTTGCCGATAAAGGAATACCTGAGGGTTAGTATTTTACAGAGAGAAGAGGTTTATTAAGAGGTTTATTTGGCTCACAGTTCTCAGACTGTACAAGAAGCATGGCATCAACATGTGCTTCTCGTGAGGACTACAGGCTGCTTCCAGTAATGGCATGTGCAGTGATCACATGGCAAGAAAGGAAGCAAGAGAGAGGGAAGAAATGTTCCAGGTTCTTTTTAAAACCAGCCCCCATGAGAACTAATAAAGTGGAAACTCATTCATTACCTTGAACATGGCACCAAGCCATTCATGAGGGTTTTGCCCCTCATTACCCCAAACATCTCCACTTATTCCTTATCTTCAACATTGGAGCTCAAATTTCAACATGAGTCTCTAGAATTCAAACTTCCAAACAGTAGCATCCAGGGTCTAGGAGGGAGAAATTTGGGCATGATGGTTAAAAGATACAATGTTATAGTTATGCAAGAAAATAAGTTCTAGAGACCCACTACACAGCACAGTGTTTATAACTAATAACACTGTATTATATACCTAAATTTTGCTAAGTGGATATATGTTATGTCAAGTGTTTCTACATCAAAAAGTCCCCCTATAATAACAACAAAGGGGATTGGAGGAAATTCTAAGAGGTGATGGGTGTGTTTATGACTTTGATAGTGGTGATGGTTTCACAGTTGTACACAAACTCACTGAGATGTACACATTAAATATGTACAGCTTTTTTATATGCCAATCATAGCTCAATAAAATAGTTTAAATAAAAAGACAAAAGATATGCTTCCAATTTTAAGTTATACAAAAGATTTGAAAAAGCATTTCATAAAAGAATGTAAAATGGTAAAACCACCTTTGAAATTTCTTTTGTAGTATCTAATAAAGCTGTATATTCACTTTTTACACACAAGGTTTACTCCTAGGTATCTAATAAAAGGAAAGGAGTATTTATGCCCACCAAATACTTATATGTATAATCTCCACAGAATTGTCATTCATAATCATCCCCCAAATTAAAAATAATCCAAATGCTTATTATAAAAGAATGAAAAAATAAATGATACATTAATATTAATCAAATAGTACAGAATAACAAAAATAACAAAATACTTATACATTTAAAAAACATGGTTGAAGCTCACAGAAGTAATTATTAGCAAATATAGCCATATCCCAAAGAATACATAAAATATGATGCATTTACAGGACATAAAGTGTGATTACCTCTTTAGGGATATATTGACAGAATGAACACAAGGAAGGCTTTGCAGAGATAATTGTTCTATGACTTACATTGGGTTGTTGCTACACATATAAACGTTTATTAGACTAAGTATTTGATATTTTTACTATTTCAATATGTGCTTTAATTTAATTTTTAAGAATATGAAGAGAACACAGAGTTTTTCTTGCAAGACTATTAAAAAGGGTTAATAAAGATAACATTGACACTATTATTGGCGTATATCAGGGGCTCCACAAATATTGCTTTCTTTACCATGAAGTAAAATGCTGAAATATTAATGTTTGGGAACAATTAAATCATAATAAACCTTTGTTGATGTCAAAATTCAGGCCATCCACAGGCCATCCACCCCTTAAGAAGTAAGATCTCATGAAGATAAAGCCAAGAACACAGCTGAAATGCTTAGGCTTGATAATTAACCCATTTGTAGCCTGACCTTAGTACCGGCTGAAGTATTGTGACCAGATATCTTGGGGAATAATGTAAATGATGCTTTCTCTATCTCAAAGTAGTCTAAACCATTACACCCTCTGGGTGCTTTTATGTGAAAGGAGGGTAAAGCTAGAAGTTTGATCTTAAATCTGTTCAATTCAGATGTACAGATTTTCCATCATATGAAAGAAGTTAGTCATTCATTTATCTATTCATAAAGCCTTAACATGCTCATTACATGCCACAGTTCTAATTTGTCAGTACTAGAACCAAGGGTGGCAGCAGAAACATTTAGAGAAACAGGAAGAAGCCAGGACAACAAAGGTAAAAAATATGACAAAATTACTGATTTCTGTTAGGCATTGAATGATGAAGTATACAGGATAATCAGGAGATGTATGCAACATGTACATCTTAAATATCAAGACAAAACAAAGACTCTAAACAAACTAAAAAAGTAAAAGGCAGGAGATACAGAGAGACCAAGTCAATGGCCAGAATGTATTTGAATTTACCAAGAGTTTTCTGGAGATGAAGCTCAACCCAATGTGATGGTTAATACTGGGTGTCAACTTTACTGGGTCTAAGGATGCAAAGTATTGATCCTGTGTGTGTCTGTGAGGTGTTGCCAAAGGAGATTAACATTTAGGTCAGTGGGCTGGAAAGGCAGTACCCACATTTAATCTAGGTGGGCACCATCTAACTCAGCTGCCAGTGCAGCCAGTATATAAAGCAGGCAGAAAAATGTGAAAGGCTAGACTAGCTTAGCCTCCCAGCCTAAACTTCCTCCCATGCTGGATACTTCCTGCCCTTGAACATCAGACTTCAAGTTCTTCACTTTTGTGACTTGGATTGGCTATCTTTTCCTCAGCTTGCAGAGGACTTATTGTGGGACGTTGTGATCATGTGAGTTAAATAGTCCTTAATAAATTCCCTTTATATGCAGATAGATAGATAGATAGATAAATAGAGATAGAGATATCCTATTAGTTCTTTCTTTCTAGAGACCCAGACTAATATACCCAAAGAGTTAGCATTTTAATTGTGGGCTGTTTTTCATGAAACAGCATGATGTTACTTGGAGACTATCTGGTATAGATAGGAACTTCTCATACATCACATAAACAAGTACCTACTATATACACATATAAGATTGGATTTGCCCTTGGTGAAATTCTTGAATTGAGATGACCCTATATTTCTTGAAGAGTACAACAATCCTTAGGTTTTTCACCCTGCATTTTCAGAGGCAAAGCCCATTCCATAGTCTTAGACATAGTTTCTAACGTAACTTAAATGGTAGAAATCAGCAGGATAGATACACAAATGTTTATATGGTGTCTATGAGAGACTCACTTTTTAAAAAAATAAATAATTAAAGTGAAAGGATAGCAAAGATATTTCATAGCAATAGTAACACAAAGATAGAGTTCTGTACTAATATGAGACAAAATATGCTTTAAATCAGAAATTATAAGAGATAATGATGGATATAATAAATTAATAGAAGGGAGAATCCATCAAGAAGATACAGCAATTATAAATATCTATGTCTAATAATGAAGCCACCAAATATCTGAAGCAAACCATGACAAAATTGAAAGAAAAACTAAGACAATTATACACTAACATTTAGGGAGTTCATCACTCCACTTACAATAATAGAACAATTAGATAGAAGATCAATTAGAAAACAGAAGATTCTGAACAATACTATAAACCAACTAGATATTGCAGACATACATGGAACACTCTAACATAAATACACATGAAACATTCTCCAGGATACTCCCTATGTTTGGCCCCAAACAAATCTCCATACATTTTAAAAGATTTAAGTCATATAAGGTATCTTCTCCAAACACAATGGAATGAATCATGATATTCATTAGAAAAAGAAAAAAATGGAAAAACACAAATATGTGGAAATTAAACAGTAGAATCTTAAGAAATCAATGGGTCCAGTAACATTTTTTAAATACCAGAAGACAAATGAATAGAAAAAAACAGCATATTTAATATTATGAGATACAGAAAAAGAAATGCAAGAGGGGTATTTATAACTGCAAATGTTTACATCAAAAAGAAGAAAGGTCTCAAGTCAGCAGCGTAATGCTATAACTTAAGGAACTAGAAAAAGGAAGAACAAACTAACCCCATGGCTAAAGAGGGAAAGAATTAATGAAGATTAGACTGGAGAGAAATTAAATAGAAAATAAAAAACAATAAAGAATGTCAATGAAAACAAAAATTGGTTTTTAGAAAATGAAACAAAATCGACAAAACTTTGCCTGGACACACCAAGAAAAAATACAGAAGACTCCAATTACTTAAAAAAGAAATAAAAATGAGAACACTATTATTGACATAAAAAGTTTTAAAAGATTATAAAAACTTTTTGTGAAAATCTGTACACTAACAATTCCCTAATTAAAATGAACAAATTCCTAGAAACACACACACACTACTAAATTGAGTCAAAAAAATTGAAGTCTGAATCAATTCACAGTAAGTAAAAATATTGAATCAATAATCATAAAATTACCAATAAAAAAAGAGACAGATGGTTTGACTGCTGGATTCTTCCAAAAATGTAAAGAAAAATTAACAATTGTTCTCAAACTCTTCCAAAAAAAAGAAGGAAAGAGAACACTTGCCAACCCATTCTTTGAGGCTGTTATTACCATGAAGCAAAACCAGACAACAGAATCATAAGAAAGAAAATAACAGACCCGTGTTCATTATGAAAGTAGATGCAATCCAAGATGGCGGATTAGACACAACTCCAGCGCACAACACCCAGTGAAGAGACGCAGAAACCCAGAGATCTCCTAGCTCCAACAGAGGTACCAGGTGCATTTCAATGGGTCTGGTCCGAGGGTGAGCAAAGCCCACTCAGGGCAGAGTGAGGCGGGGAGGGGTGCCGCTTCACCCAGAAAGTGCATCTGACCAGCGAGTCGGAGGCTCCACCTATGGCGCTCCAGTCCAGGTACAGCGCTTCCCCCAAAGCCTCAGCAATACACAGAACAGGGGATCTTTGCCAGTCAAGCACTAGGAATTACAAGTGAGGAGTTGAATAAGAGTCTGCAGACTGAGCTATCGCCCCCTCCTCCCACACGGAGAGAGAGGGGAGCTGTAAGCAGGAGCAGCTGGGCGGCCCCTACCCCATGACTGGAGAAAGAGAAAGCTGAAAGGGGAGACTGCCTGGTGCGGCTGGGCGGGTCCCAACCTCCCCCACAAACCCCAGAGGGCTGAAGCTCTGACTCTAGTGGGTTGCGTAGCCAGTGCCACAGTCTGAGATGAACCCTGAATGATCCAGCCCAGTGGAGGAAGGGCACAACCCACCACTAGAGGGGTGCGACTGGGCTGCATGTTTCAACAAAAAACACAGGAAGCCTACGTAGCAACAGGATGGCGTTCTCCACAACCCAGCAGCACCTACAAGTCAGCGGAAGAGGCGGGCCTAATCCTCCCAGCATAAACAAAAAAGACACAGGAAGCTTCCCTAGTAACCTGAAGGAGTCCCTAGAAACCCAGTAGCACCCCCACAGGCAGACAAGCGACCTCATCAAGCAGCTTTCTGACACCACAGCCAGGTAAATCCACAAAGATGGGAAAAAACCAGCGCAAAAAAGGTGAAACCACCAAAGACCAGAACACCTCTTCTCCTTCAAGGGATCACAACTCCTCAACAACACAGGATCACAACTTGACCGAGAAGGAGTGCAAAGAATTGATGGAAACAGGATTCAGAAGGTGGATAATAACAAACTTCTCAGAGCTAAAGTAACACGTTCTAACTCAATGCAAAGAAACCAAAAACTTGAAAAAGGTTAGACGAAATGCTACCTAAAATAACCAGCTTAGAGAATAACATAAACGACTTGATGGAATTGAAGAACACAGCATGAGAACTACGTGAAGCAAACACAAGTTTTAATAGCCAAATCAATCAAGCAGAAGAAAGGATATCAGAGATTGAAGATCAACTCAATTAAATAAAAAGAGAAGGCAAGACAAGAGAAAAAACAGTGAAAAGAAATGAACAAAGCCTCCAAGAAATATGGGATTATGTGAAAAAACCTAATCTATGCTTGATTGGTGTACCTGAATATGATGGGGGAGAATGAATCCAAGCTGGAAAACACACTCCAGGATATTATCCAGGAGAACTTCCCAAGCCTAGCAAGGCAGTCCAAATTTCAAATTCAAGATATACAGAGAACTCCACAAAGATAGTCCTCAAGAAGAGCAACCCCAAGGCACATAATCGTCAGATTCACCTGGGTTGAAATGAAGGAAAAAATGCTAAGGGTAGCCAGAGAGAAAGGTCAGGTCACCCACAGAGGGAAGCCAATCAGATTCACAGCAGATCTCTTGGCAGAAACTCTACAAGCCAGAAGAGAGTGGGGGCCAATATTCAACATCCTTAAAGAAAAGAACTTTCAACCCAGAATCTCAGATCCAGCCAAACTAAGCTTCATAAGTGAAGGAGAAATACAATCCTTTACGGACAAGCAGTTATTGAGAGATTTTGTCACCACCAAACCTGCCCTACAAGAGCTCCTGAAAGAAACACTAAGCATGGAAAGGAACAAGTACCAGTCAGTGCAAAAGCAAACCTATCTGGCAAAGACCAAAAATGCAATGAAGAAAATGAGTCAACTAATGAGAAAGAAAACCAGCCAGTAACAAAATGGCAGGATCAAATTCACACATAACAATATTAACATAGAATGTAAATGGCCTAAACGCCCCAATCAAAAGACACAGACTGGCAAAAAAATTTTTGCAGTCTACCCATTTGACAAAGGGCTATTATCCAGAATCTACAAAGAACTAAAACAGATATACAAGAAAAAAACAAAGAACCCCATTCAAAAGTGGGCAAAGGATATGAATAGACACTTTTCAGAAGAGGACATATATGAGGCCAACAAACAAATGAAAAAATGCTCATCATCGCTGGGCATTAGAGAAATGCAAATCAAAACCACACTGAGATATCATCTCACGCCAGTTAGAATGGCGATCATTAAAAAATCGGGAGACAACAGATGCTGGAGAGGATGTGGAGAAATAGGAACACTCTTACACAGTTGGTGAGAGTGTAAATTAGTTCAACCATTGTGGAAGACAGTGTGGTGATTTCTCAAGGATCTAGAAATAGAAATTCCATTTGACCCAGCAATCCCATTATTGGGTATACACCCAAAGAGCTATAAATCATTCTACTATAAAGACACATGCACACATATGTTCATTGCAGCCCTGTGTACAACAGCAAAGACCTGGAACCAACCCAAATGCCCATCAATGATAGACTGGACAAAGAAAATGTGGTACATATACACCATGGAATACTACGCAACCATAAAAACGATGAGTTGGTGTCCTTTTTAGGGACTTGGATGAATCTGGAAACCATCATTCTCAGCAAACTGACCCAAGAACACAAAGCCAAGCACTGTTATGTTCTCATTCATAGGTGGGTGTTGAACAACAAGAACATGTGGACTCAGGGAGAGGAGCATCACACACAGGGGAAATTTGGGGGGTAGTGGAGAGACAATGGGGGGTGGGGAGGGAATGGAAGGTGGGGGAGGGATAACATGGGGAGAAATGCCAGATATAGTGTGCACCTAAAGTAAAATAAATAAATTATTAAAAAAAAAGAAAGTAGATGCAAAAATCCCTAAAAAAATTCTAGCAAACCCAATCAACCAATACATAACACTAATTTGATGGCTCATGCCTGTAATCCCAGAACTTTGGAAGACTGAAGAGGAAGGATTGCTCAGAGCCCAGGTGTTCAAGACCAGCCTGGTCAACATGGCAAAAACCCGTATCTACAAAAAATACAAAAAAAAAAAAATTAGTTGAGTATGGTGGCGCATATCTGTGGTCCCAGCTACTTGAGAGACTGAGGCTGGAGAGTCACCTGAGCCCAGGAGGTTGAGGCTGTAGTGAGACATGATCACACCACTGCACTCCAGCCTGGATGACTGAGACCCTGTCTCAAAAATAAAAATAATAATAATAATTAGCCACCATAACCAAGTGTGATCTACCCTAGGAATGGAAAGTTGTTTTTACATACAAAAATCAATCATTAAAGGAATGACGCTTCTGAACAAAAGCATATGATAATCTAAATTGATGAAAAAAATATATTTGACAAAACAAACACTTTTTATAATATTTACAAGTTGGAAACAGCAAAAAGACAAACGATCAAATTTTCAAGAAAAGGAAAACATCTGAATTAACGTTTCTCTAAATAAGATAATCAAATAATCAACATGCACATGAAAATATGCTAAACATTATTTGTATTTAGGGAAATGCAAATTAAAACAACAATGAGATACCACTTCACACCTACTGGGATGGCCATGTTAAAAAAAATAAAAGAAAATAACAATGGTTGGTGATGATCTGAAGACAGTGAAACTCCCACACTTTGCAGGTAGGAATGTAACATGGTGCAACTCCTGTGGAAAATATTTTGGCAGTTCATTAAAAAAATTAAAAACAGAAATACGATATGACTCAGCATCTCCACTCTTAGATATATAACCCCCAAAATTTATACCCTGAAAACAGGAGTTTAACACAAAACTTATATATAAATATTCATAGCAGTACAATTCACAATAGCTAAATGTGGAAAAAACTCAACGTCCATCAGCTGATTAATGGTTAAAGAAAATGTTACATAATCCACACAATAAAATATTTTTCAGCCATAAAAAAGAAATAATATACTGATACATGCTACAACATAGAGAAACTTTCAAATCATAATGGTAAGTAAAACATAGAGAAACCTTGAAAACATAATGATAAGTAAAAGATGTCAGAAACAGAGTCATATATTATATGGTTCTTATTTATTTAAAATGCAAATTCATAGATACAGAAAGATTAGTGGCTGCCTGAGGTTATGGGAAGAATGGAATGGGTGTGATTGCTTAAAGCTTATGGGGTTTCTGTTTCAGGTGATACAAACATTATTGAAATGGATAATGGTGACGGTGGCATTACATTGGGAATATACTTAACATTATGGACTTGTACATTTCAAAATAATTAAAATGATAATTTGTATGTTATGTGTTTTTCATTATTTTAATATCAGTTGCCTCTTCTATTATTTTTTCTCTGTGTTTACAGAATTGGCTGATTCCAGAGAACAACACTTTAAGAGAGACAGAAAACAGGATCAACATATTTTATGAGGTATGGAGGTTGGAGTCTCCTTAGTAGGGCAAGATCACTTCAATACATCAAAATTTTGTGATGACTGGTCTGAACAGTAACCCTCAATGAAAAGAGGAGGAGAATCACTGGGGACTGTGATATATATGATAGGACAGCATGCAAGCCCAAAATAGTAAAGATAAATGTCTGGAAAAAAGAGGAGCTACCAAAGATGAAGACTCTACTTCCCTATTTTGCCAGGGCTATCCATGGCAGGATCATATTCTGAAATTATTTGCCATTTCCTGAAAAACTCCCAAATACTGTGCAACTCATTCCTAGTTAGAAATAGGAATTTTAAATCAACCCAAGGATTTATACACTCAGAGGTTTAGGATTCTGGCAAGTATAGAGAAAGGAGAGATTTCTTTCCTTTTCTAAAATTTTTTTTTTTACAAATCGTTCTGTCGTTGTACCCTCCATTATGCCTAGTACTTTTCCCTCTATTAGATACTGAAATTATTTTAACAAGCCTTGAGAATTATTCTGCGGCAATTCACATCATTTTAATTAACATATACGTAGTGGTCACTGCATCCTGAGACTCTTTTCTTGGCTTATATTTTAGTTGCTCTTTTCATGTTGCTCTATAGAAATCCAGGCCACTGAATCAGTAAAGAATTCAGTTTCTAAATCATGTTTGACTTAGAGCTAGCTACCTTGGAAAATTCCAATATCCTAATGACTGCTGGACCTCTACATTAGGGTTTTGGTCTGCGATTCAGACTCATGGGACTTTCATTTCTTAATACACATTTTGACATATGAAGGCAAAGAAAGCAGCAGAAGTGTGAGAATTTACGAACAAGGAGTAATGAGGCAATTAAGCCTAAGAGAAGTTAGATGTGGCGGGTAATTGAACGTGCAGGAGGAGAAAGTGAAATTATGTGGAAACAAGTTCATAAACTCTATGTTTCCTTATTAAAGGTAAATGCAAGCCCAATTTAACATTATTTTGCTTTTTCTGTACAGTTATCTGAACCTAAAATAAAAAATCAATTAACTCAATCATTAAGAAAAGAGTGGAAAAATGTGCCAGAAATTTAGGTCTTTGGGGCTATTGATTTATAAAACTTCCATCGCAAATCAGTTGGTCTCACATGTCAAATAATAGTAGGGTAATATAATTTATAGGCCTGAGAAGAGCTGATAAACATAAAGTGATTCAAGGGATGCCAGGAAGTACACTATCAATCTATCCTGAAAATGCCTCTCATTGTAATTTTCAACTCGCCTTTTACCAAATTATTATTTTCTTTAAATTAGTGCTCTTTCATGAGGTTCTCTTCTATAAAGGTAAATACAATATCTCAAAGAAAATAATAGATGACAACTTATCAGTGGTGTGCTAAACTGGCTCTTAAAGATGGAAGAGACCCCATTGTTTGTATACCTTACAAACTCTCCCTTCAGTGACTTTTCATCAGTAGTTTTACATCACTTATAGTGGGACATTTATACAACAGAAATCAGTAGAAAATCAAGCTTACTTGAAAACTGGTTCAATCATTTTAGGTTCATATCTGTAATTTCAAAAATTATTTTATGTAGCCTATTTTGCATTTGTTACAATATAATCTTACAGAAAATCTTTCCTTTGCATTATATGTTGTTCTATACATATTTGTTCCAATTACTCGAAAGTACTTTTTTTGTGTGTTTATTTTTCCTCAAAGAGACATGAAGATATGTGGGATTATTTTTGCTCAGAGTACACAAAATTATATGGGTTGTCAGTCTGTTTATTTTGCTTATAACAGAATAGCTGAAACTGGATAATTTATGAAGAAAAGAAATTTATTTCTTATAGCTATGGAGACTGAGAAATCCAAGGTTGAGGTGCTGTATTTGGTGAGGGCCTTGCTGCTGATGGAGACTCTGCAGAGTTCCAAGGTGGCACAGGGCATCACATCATGGGGGTTGATTGTGCTATCTCAGGTCTCTATTTCTCTTCTTATAAAGATATCATTACCACTCATATATATCTATTAATCTATTAACCCATTAATCTATTCATCCAAAAATGAATTCATTCATGAGTTCAGAGCCCTCATGACATAATCTTAAGGTTCTGACCTTTCAAGACTGCCGTATTTGGGGTTAAATTTAATCATGAATTTTGGGAGAAGGTACAAGTACTTAAACTATAGCGTAGACCAAATGTGGGTTATATTTGTAGAGGCCTTAGAGTAGGTGGTGCTTGTGGAATATTGTTTCAAAGACACAGGAGGATTATTGAATAAGTAAAAACTCCCACATATCTCACAACTCCTTTTCCTATTCCCTATAGGCTTTTAAGGGTCCAGAAACTCCCTCCTACTGTGAGAGATTGGGTTACCCATAACATAAACCTAACATCTCATATCCACAATATTTTCTGAAAATCAAATTCAGTAGAAATTTAAAGAAATCAGGAATGAGGGGGAAACATGGAGAAAAGGACAACTAGACCCATCATATATAATCCTTACCATTTATTTTGTTTTTATTTTCTTTCAGGAAGACACTAAAGGCAAAAATTAAAATTCGAAAAGAATTCAACTTTTTACCTGTCTCTTTAGAAATGGAATAACATTAGGGTTATTACATCTGCAAACATAATTTGGAATTTTTTTTTCCTAGCAACTTGCCTGTATGTTATTCTACACTCAAAGATTCCATTGCTGAGATCAATGGACACATTGCCTGGGTTTGATCACTTGGCATTTTTTGAGCCAAACCAAAGCCTCAAAGTAAATATTTCCTACATAGATCATTTAGGCCACAAATGAAAATGCAAGGAATAGCAGCAGGGAAAATACTGCTTTAAAGTTTCTTGCAAAGCATACTGCATGAGTTAGTGACTAAAAATACAGCCTTCAGGAGACACAAAGAAAGGGAAAGGATAAACAGCAGCATTTTAAAATTTTCATCATCTTCAAGCTGTTAAAAGTCTAAACCCTGCACATTGTCATATATCTTCACATGCTAACTAAACTAACTTTCTGCTGCTTCCCAGACTTATAAATTTTTCTATAATGGGCTCCCAGGAACCACAGAGAAAGAGAAAAGTATATATATCCTCCCTATGTTTAGTTCCAAAGGGAAGAAATCAGCTCTAACTATCAACCTCTTCGTAATATTGGGGTGAAACATAAGTAGAGATGACAGTTTTAGTAATACGATTATTTTCTTGAATAAATTGCCTCTAGGTGACAGTTAATTGTGCAGACCACTTTAATGTAGCCATTATGTTTTAGAAGCTGCTCCTTTTTCTATTGCTCAACTGATTCCATCTGTACCTCTTTGGCTTTCAGAGAATAAGCTCCATTTTGCTAAATTTATAGTCGTTTCGGTTAAGTACACTCCATAATTGCTAAGAGGAGAAACCAAGACTTCTGGTTCTCCATGTCACTTCATTTGATAAACGTGAACTGTTTTTGAAGGAGCTTTAAAGAATACCCTCCAGAAGTCATGATCAAATGAGGAACCATAGGGTAGTGCTGTTCAAATAGCCACTCTATCAACATGTGGTCAGAAAGTCATTCTGCTCCTTTTACAAATAACCAGTGATTTGATAGATTTCCAGAGGGAAACACTAAATTGCAAATTCTAAGTGAGCCCAATCACTCACTTACTCAAGTTTTCAATCACATTTATTAAGCACCTACTATGTGACAGAAAGTTGTATTAAACACACATAAAGGTAATGCTGTGTGGCAAGGTCCAGACTGTCTTTCTGTAGGCAATAACTACGATATGCCTGTTTTCCTCACTGGCATTTTTAGAAGACATTTAAGAAGTGTAACATTTATATATCAAGTATGTACAGTCTGTAAATTACTATTAGAAACAACTGTCATAAAGTCACACATAATAAAAAAATAGCATAATATAAAAACTGTACGATTAAAAGTATACTAAAAATTGCAATTAAGGATATCATACAAAAACACAATTAACACTAATAATTTAGTAAAAACAAAAGAAAAAAAGTAACTACTTTTCAGATTATATATTGAACTCAATACACGGCAGAGATGGCACACTTGCTTCTGCTTCCATTGCTAGCTTCAGTTCTGATGAACGAAACTGATATTTAGAAAATGACTCTCAGGTCCTGAAAGATTCTCAGTTAAAAATTCAACCATGTGTGTACTTATGCAACAATCTTCCATGTTCTTCACATGTACCCCCAAACCTAAAATGCAATTAAAAAAAAAAAAAAAGAAAAAGAAAAAAAAAATTCAACCATGGCCAACGGTCTACCTTGAATAAGCTAAGAAACATATTTGTTGATTTTTTCTAAGTTTTCAAAGAAAAACAGATTTTAGTAAACTTTTGTTTAACCCAAATAGAAATTAATTCAAGCAAAATCACTTTATTCTCCAGATACACTGGCTGACTATGGGACATTCGTTGTATGATTGGTGCCACCCTGAAGGGCCTTCTACCTAATTTCACCCATCCCTCAGGCTCATCCTCTGTTTGGGCCATTAGTCTCTCTTTGAGATTAGAACCTTGACAAAAACTATTAAAATGCAAATTCAAATAGAGGGATAACCCAATAAATCATTACTCATTCAGCAATTATTTAGTGAACATTAGGTAATCTGTTAATTATCATCTAACAGAACCCTGGGAGAATGTGACAATAAAAACCTAAAGAGCTCTAAAAAGTATTGGAGCCTGGGACATTGGCCAAAGAAGGAAGGCTAATGTTCACTTTAGTATGGATTTTAGGAAGTGGTGGCAGGATCACATCACATGGAGTGACAGGAAAGCCCAGGGCATAAGAAGGCCATGAAGGACACTACTGGGGGTTAATGAGTCATGGAAAAAGAGAGACTATATTAGACCACCAGCACTTAAAAAGTGAAAAGATAAAACATACAGTGAGCATACGGGAAAAATAGCACTTCTGTATGTTGCTGGTGGAGTTAAAAATTTATACAGCCAATTTGGAAAATAATTTATTAGTATCAATAAAATTGACAATGTGCAGAACCTACAATCCTGCAATTACACTTCAGATATACATTTTATATAAATGCATTATACATAAGTATATATGTACTGGAAGGCTGATATCAGCATTGTTTTTAATGGAAAAAACTAGAAAAAAATTTCTAGTCAACTGGAGACTAGATAAATATATCTGTATGATAGAATGCTAAATAGCAATTTAAGGGGAATTTTTATATATATATATATATACAGACACATACTATGAATATAAAAAAATATATAAATTATATTGACTAGTATTCTATCAATATTGATATATAATATATTTATTCCATATAAATATATGTGTATATGTATATATATACACATACACCAAATAGGTATATGCGTAAAATAATACATATGAAATCTGAAACACTCATAACTTTAGAAGTGAGATATGAAATAAATGATAAATCTGGCTTTATAAAAAAACTAAATGCATTATTCAAAGAAAGATTTTTTCTGCAGATTGTTGGAAATCTCATCACAGACTAGTATTTGAAAAATAATACTTCATGAGAAATGGACGCCTTTGGCAGAGCAGGCACAGATCTTTAGATACCATTATACTATATATTCTATACTACTGTGTGTACTTGAGGACACTGTAAAACCTGTGGTTTTGTCAAGGACCAGATATCTATTTTTTATTCTTTTTTTTTTTTTTTGCATGGCTTAATACGGGGCTCTATTACAGCTGATGGTATCTGAAAAAATAATTATTTCTAAACTATGGGTGAATTCACCTTTGCAAAAAAAGATGGTATTTGCTATTTTCATGCACTCATGAGTCTAGCTTCCCTTCCCAGCTCAGAGTCTGTTCCACTAATGCTATCACTTATCATTTCAAAGGTTTTCCTTAATAAATTCTCACTGCAACCCCTAGAACAATATAAGGTTGGTATCTCACTTTTGGAAAATGTTACGACTTCTCTGGCATCCTACATATAATGCACTTTGGAGCTCATTGTATATGTTCTAATTATCCCAATTTTAATTTAAATTATAAATGACACAAGAATGAGAATATCAACATATTCTTATTACATTTATCTCTCTTGATTTTTATACCATAATTTGTTGCAGTTCTGTTACTGTTACAAGTGTATTTTTAAAATTCAAAATGGTGGGAAAATGTAGGTGTTTATTTCCATATGAACAACCCAGGATATCTTAGTTATGGTATAAATTTCTATAATATGATTATTTATTTACAAAAGTACTTGAAGAAATTTTAAAGTAATAGTTTTGACTTAAATGTATAGATAGTCCCCAACTTATGATAGTTAATGGATCAACTTACAATTTTTCAGTCTCTTATGATGGTGAGAAAGCAATACACAATCATTTGAAACTGTATTTTAAGTACCCATACAAACTTTTAATTTTTAATTTTCAGTACAGTATCCATAAATTACATGAAATATGCAGCACTTTATTATAAATAAGCTTCATGTTATATTATTTTGCCCAGCTGTAGGCTAACGTAAGTGTTCTGAGCATATTTAAGGTAGGCTAGGCTAGCTATAATGTTTGGTAGGTTTGGTGTATTAAATACATTTTTGATTTGTGGTATTTTCAATTAATGAAGGATCTATTGGGGATGTAACTGAATGATAAGTCAAGGAACATCTGTACTAAAAAATAAACCATTTCCGTTTTCAAGAGCCTTCAGTTTATTTTGTGTTACCACAAGGGGGCATGTTAGAGACCAAATACAAGAATAAATTTATAAAAGGTCTTTGATTAAAAAAAATTTACATTTGTTTTTAAACTGTTTGAAAAGGTGATTTATTTCGCCATGGGTGTGTTTATTTTGTAAAACACAGTTTCACTGAACATTAGAGTTGGATAAATATTAAGTCATTCCATATTTTTCCCTGAATTTGGAGCTGAGAAAATGGTTTCATTGTTTTTTGAAACAGCTTAGTGCTTTTGATTTGTTGGATGAAGAAAAAAGCTAACAAGGACTCTCTATAACTGTCACTTTTATAGGCAGGTATTTCAGAGTGGACAGGAACACCTTTTGTAAAACTGGGTGTCTTAAGAAAATGATGATATATGAGAGATAATTTTCCTTTTTAATTTTTAATGTAGTGTAGGTTTTTTTCAATTGATGAAATTTTAAAAATACCTATTTAAAATGATTAACCTTCAATTAATAATAAACAATAAATCCATACTCCATCGATTATCATTCTTTTCCTCTCTCTCTCCCAGAATGAACCAAAATTTGTATGTGTCAATGAAAATATGAACAATTCTATGCAAAACAGATATAAATCATCTTTCTCATAAATTCATGGAGTGTTACCTTTTAGTCTCTAAACTATTTGCCACAATTCTTCAAAAAGAAAGAATATTAATTTAAAAAAGCGGGGGAAGGGAAGAAGTAGGTCCAAACAAAACAGAAATTCAAAACAGGAAAAGGTTCCAACAACTTTAAAAGCAGATATTTCCCAAGTGAAATATGTTCCATTTGAAATACTATACAAGCCAATATTCAAGCAAATGGTTTCCAATGTTAGGTAATATAAGTTGGAACCAAATTTGGACGTTTATTCTACATTTCAGACAGCCTACTACGGAAGTTCCCAGCAGTTCCTTTTGTAAGGCTGTGGGGAGCAGGAGCCAAAGTTGTTGGGGATTACATACAAGGATATGATAAAATAAATAATTATTTCAAACCTATATTTCATTCACATGAAGAATGTGGTAGGCTAAAACAGTTATGAACTGATACATTTATGTTCTCCTTCCTGGTGTCACTTTTTAAACTTCAATTAAAATTGGAGTATTTACAATATATACAGTGAGAATTGTGTATTGGAAGCTGGAACAAATAGTTACCAGAATTACCCTAATACTTTATAAAGTGCCAACTGTGTACTCTATGCTCCTTTTGAGTGTGTTGGTCTATTTCACTATAATCTCCAGGTTAGCAAGTTTGGAATCATTGCCTTCTATATTAAAAAGGTATCTCTTTACTGAGTTAATTCATGCATTTATTTAATGAATAATTTATATAGATTGTCTATTACGTGCAAGAGAACTGTGCTTTGGGGAACAAATATAAAGAGGAGTATGCCACGATTTCTATGTGAGAGAGCTTTTGCCAATCTCAGGGAGAATGAACACAGAACCAAGAAAGATTAGGTCACTGTAAACAAGAAATATTTTGTAACATTTCAAACAGATAGCAAATGCTGTTGGATTTCAGAGATAGGGTGGAGAGGGAGATTAAAGAGCACGTAATGTGGATTGGTGAGAGAAAGGGTACGAAGAAATCAGTAAAGAAAATGGGCATTTGCAAGGTGCCTTAGTGACAGAGAATAGATCATCTTTCACTCAACCGAAGATTTCATATTGAAAAATAGGTACAATAAAATTAGAATGATGAGTAATAGCAAAATAGTTTTTAAAAATGGGTGACACTCTGTATCAAATAGAAGATGGAGTAACATTAAAGAATTTGGGGCCTCACAATGACATCGTCACCTAGGAATTTATTTTAACAAGAAGTGCATTTCCAGGGCTGTCTTTATAGTAAAAGTACAATCCTGTTGGATGTTTAATTTAATATCATTATATGGACTAAAATCAGTCCTTATGTTGCTATGATTTGAACAAATTTTCATTTAATCCAGGAGGAGTTGATGATCCTAATTTTTCAGTAATGAAAAATGTAATTATGCTTTTTAAGTGGTTTAGTAGGGTTTGTTGAGATCAGTCCAGATCATCCCTAAAGGCTCATTTATCCTTCTAAAAGTGTCATTATTCATAAATTGCTGCTGCTATTCTTATGACCTTGATACCAATATAATTAACTTATATGTAAAGAAACACAGCAATATATGCTATTCGGACACCTTGCATGACTTCCAGATGTTCAATACTTTAACACTTTTAGCAGCCCAGACCCTCAGAAGAGTATAGGTTATACTCTCAAATGGGTGCTTGGCATTAAAAAAATGAAAGTCGGCCAAATACTCAAAATACATATGAAAAAATTGAAGTAAATTTATGTGACTATTCTCAGTAACCTGACCTTTTCTAAGAAGTTCTATATTCAGATACTGTGTAGCCTGAAGCAGCTTTGGAAACATAAGAAATGTTGAGGAAAAGAATAACTTAAAATATGGATATGTTCCAGGGTCATCAAACATCTTACATTACCAGCACGATTATCTGGCGAAGATAATAGAGAACATTTTAAAATTCGGCAGGTAGGGGAGCTGGTGGCAGAGGGTGGGATGGGGCAGGAACCTAATGACCTTGAAGATGTTTGCGGCTTGAGATTAAAGATGTGAAAGGCTCTAGGATTCTAAAACATATTGTGCCATGACCTTTTGGGAATGAATCTTTCTTTCCAGGTGAAAGTCAACTTTTGTCCTCTGGACTTCCATGGGATTTATTGTTTGTACCACTATCCTTGCTACTGGTGGGTTTAACTGGTGACATTTTCATTTGCTGCTTCCGTCTTCAACTAGATTGAGGGGTCTTTGGAGATATGTTACGCCTTAAGCTTCTCAAAGAAGTTCAATTCAATTAGTTAAACATATTTATCTCTTTTACATTCAAAATATTTTTGATAAGTGTTGCAAGGGATAGAAGAGAAACTGGAGTCTCATCAAGTGGTCTTGGTGATCTATCATTTAACCAAGTATGTAACTAGTGACTAACCCAGCACAAGCAGCCTTAGTTTTACAAGCTAAGCCTAAGTAAATTACTGTCTTGAACCACAACAATGAAAGCCAGAATGTGAATAAATTTGTGACATTCTATAAAGAGGTACACAGACATTCAGAATTGCCTGGAGTAGTCTGATTTTTATCTCCATGTCCTTTTTTATTTCTTTCCTTCTTTTTTATTATTTTAGATTCAGAGGGTACATGTGCAGGTTTGTTACATAGGTATCTTGCATAGAGCTGGGGTTTGGGCTTCTTTCTTTATATTTGATGTTTTTGCCTTTAATTTCATTTTTATAGTAAAATACGACTTTTACTTTAACTTAGTTTCATATTGTTGCCATCCTTCCATTTTTAACTTTTGTGTTATCTTGATTTGAGTATCGTTTTAGAGTACCCCTTTAAATAAATCTGATTCTTAAACCTGATATCTATGTATCTGTCTCTTAAGAAGATTATCCCTAATATTTATATAAAAAACGGGGCCTAATTCGAATCAACTTCTGTCAAATTATTTTCTGATACTACTTTTGTTTTTATCTTCAACTTTTTAAAGTTCCAGGGTACATGTGCAGGATGTGCAGGTTTGTTACATAGGTAAAGTGTGCCATGGTGGTTTGCTGCATAGATCAACCCATCAAAGCCCAGCATCCAATAGCTATTCTTCTTGATGTTCTCTCTCCCTGTGCACCCTCTGACAGGCCCCAGTGTGCTCGTTCCTCCCATTGAGTCCATATTCTCTCATCATTCAGCTCCCATTCTGAAAGTGAAAATTACGTGGTGTTTGTTTTTCTTTCCTGTGTTATTTTGCTGAGGGGTGATAATGGCTTCTAGCTGCATCCATGTTCCTGCAAAGGACATAATCTTGTCTTCTTTTTATGGCTGGTAATAAATCCCATGATGTATATGTATGAATTTACACTCCCACCAACAGTGTAAAAGTGCTCCTTTTTCTCCACAACCCCACCGAGCATCTGTTTTTTTATCGACCTTTAATAATCGCCATTCTGACTGGCGTAAGATGGTATCTCACTGTGGTTTTGATTTGCATTTCTGTAATGATCTAGTGATGTTGAGCTTTTTTTCATGCTTGTTGGCCATATGCACTTTTTTTTTTGAGAAGTGTCTGTTCATATGCTTTGCCCACTTTTAAATTTTTTTCTTGTAAATTTATTTAAGTTTTTTGTAGACTCTGGATATTAGACCTTTGTTAGATGGATACATCACAAAAAAATTTATCCCATTCTGTAGGTTTCCGTCTCACTACTGATGATAGTTTCTTTTGTAAAAGCTCTTTCAGTTTAATTGAACCCATTGGTCAATTTTTGTTTTTGTTGCTAGTGCTTTGGGTGTTTTTGTGATGAAAATCTTTGCCTGTGCCTGTGTCCTAAACAGTATTGCCTACATTTTCTTCTAGGGATTTTATAGCTTTGTGTTTTCCATTTAAGTCTTTAATTCATCTTGAACTAATTTTTGTGCAAGGTGGAAGAGTGGTTCAGTTTCAATTTTCTGTATATGGCTAGCCAGTTATCCCAGCACCGTCTTTATAAATAGGGAATGTTTCTTTCCCCACGGTTGGTTTTTGTTCAGGTTTGTCAGGAAAGATCAGATGGTTGTAGATGTGGGGTTTTACTTCTGAGCCCTTTTCTTCTGTTTCCATTGATCTATGTGTCTGTTCTTGTACCAGTGCCATGCTGTGCTGTAGCCTTGTGGAGTATAGTGTGAAGTCGGTTAGTGTGATATTTACAGCTTTATTATTTATTCTTAGGAATTCTGGCTATTCCGGCTCTTTTTGGTCCCATATGAGTTTTAAATAGTTTCTTCCTACTTCTGTGAAAATGTGAAATGGTAGTTTAAAGGGAATAGCATAAAAACTATATATTCTATATATTTCTTTTGGGAGGATATCCATTTTCACAAGTATTAATTCTTCCTATATATGAGCCTGGAATATTTTTCCATTTGTTTGTGTCCTCTCTTGATTTCTTTGAGCAGTTGTTTGTAGTTCTCCTTGAAGAGATCCTTCACTTCCCTTGTTAGCTGTTATTCCTAGGTATTTTATTCTCTTTGTAGCAATTGTGAATTGGAGTTCACTTATAATTTGGTTCTTTGCTTGCCTGTTAGTGTCTAGAAATTCTAGCGATTTTTGCACATTGATTTTGTATCCGGAGACTTTACTGAAGTTGGTTATCAGCTTAAGAAGCTTTTGGGCTGAGATGATGGAGTTTTCTAGATATAGGATCATGTCATCTACAAACAAAGATAATTTGATTTCCTTTCTATTTGAACAGCTTTATTTCTTTTCTTGACTGATTGCCCTAGACAGATATTCCTCTGCTATGTTGAATAGGAGTGGTGAGAGGCATCCTTTTCTTATGCCAGTTTTCAAGGGAAATGTTTCAAACTTTTGCCCCATTCAGTATGACTTTGGCTGTGGATTTGTCATATACGGCTTGTAATATGTTGAGGTATGTTCCTTCAATACATATGTTACTGAGAGTTTTTAACATAAAATTGATGTTGGATTTTATTGGAGGCCTTTTCTGCATCTGTTGAGATAATTGTGTGGTTTTTGCTGTTAGCTCTGTTCATGTGATGAGTTACATTTATTGATTTGTGTACATTCAATCAATCTGATATCTTGGGGATGAATCAACTCTACCGTAGTGGAATGCTTTTTGATGTGCTGCTGGATTCAAGTTTGCAGTATTTTATTGAGAATTTTTGCATTGATGTTCATCCAGGGATATTGTCCTAACGTTTTCTTTTTTGTTGTTATATCTCTGCCAGGTTTTGTTATCAAGATGAAGCTGGCCTCATAAAATGAGTTAGGGAGGCATCCCTCCTTCTCAATTGTTTGGGATACTTTCAGTAAAAATGATACCAGCTCTTCTTTGTACCTCTTGTGTAATCCAGCTGTAAATCTGTCTTGCCCCTGAGGTTTTTTTTGGGGAGGGGGTAGGCTATGTATTACTGCCTCAATTTTAGAACTTGTTATTCATCTATTTAGGGATTTAATTTCTTTAATGTTCAATTTTCTAAAGGGTGTATGTGTCCAGGAATTTATCCGTTCTTTTTGTTTTGTTTTGTTTTGTTTTAGATTTTCTAGTTTATGTGCATAGAGGTATTTACAGTATTCTCTAAGGTGGCGTTGTATTTCTGTGGGGTCAATGGTGGTATTTCCCTTATCATTTCTGACTGTTGGGTCTTCTGTTCCGCACCCATCTCCCAAATAGTCAAACATAGTACTCAGATGGGTCATTTTTCAACCCTAGCCCTGCTCCTCCCTCTCTCCCACTTTTGGAATCCCCCAAGGTCTTGTTTGTTTCCAATATTTGGTACATGTGTACCCATTGACTTCCTTCTACTCAAGTCCTTATTTTCAGACGTTGGGACCGGGTTCTTAACAAGAACAGAATTTCAGGACCAGAGAGTCGTGCCCCCTTCTGGAAGAATGAGAGAAAAAAAAAAGTGGTGAAAGTCTGTTTAAGACAAATAGGAAAAGACAGGGAGAGGTCCAAGGAAGAAGATAAAATAACAAAGAATGACAGGGAAAACAACTTCTTCCTACTTAGTTTTAGTGAAACATTTGCTGAAATGGTTCAGGATCCTTAAATATGTTTACTGAAGGGATCATAATAAATAATTGTAGACTCTGTGGTTCTTTAAATATCTCCAGGAGTTTTCTGTGGTGTAGATGTATTCATTTGCATGTATCTTGATTGGGACATTGAGTAATAGAACCATATCCAATTCTACTATGGAACAAAACTTTAAGGAGCTACTATTTCTTGACTTTGGTGAACGCTGGTTAAGTACCCCAGGAGAACATTGAGACACTGAACTACAGATTGTTTTCATGGTACTTAAGTATCTGCAAAGTACCTCTTGTAGTCAGGATATATTAAACTAGGGGAAAACAGAGGTTGAAGATACAAATTTGTAAAAGACTCTACTAAACCAGGATTTCCACTATCTGACATTTAGGGTTGGGTAGTTCTCTGTTGTAGGGGGCTGTCCCTTATACATTGCAGAGTGTGCAGCAGCATCTCTGGCCTCTACCCATTAGATGCCAATAGTCATTGTCTCCGAGTTGTAACAACTCAAAAATATCTCCAGACATTGCCAAATCGCCTCTGAATAACCCTTGATTTTAGAACCATAGTTGTCTAAACCTAATCTTTAGGGTGTTATAATATTCTGTGTTTTTTCTGTGTACTCACTATTACTAGTGAGTTTTGTACCTTCAAGCGGATTATTTCACTGTTCATTAATGCCATTTTATTACTGATTGAAGTACTCTCTTTAGTATTTATTGTAGAACAGGCCTGGCATTGATAAAATCTTCTAGCTGTTTTTTTTTTTTTTTTTTTGTCTAAAAATGTCTTTATTTCTCCTTCATGTTTGTAAAATATTCTTGCTGAATATACTATTCTAGGGTAAAAGTTATTTTCCTTCAGCACTTTAAATATACCATGCCACTCTCTTCCTCTCCTGTGAGGTTTCCACTGAGAAGTCGGCTGTCAGAGAGGTATTGGAGCCCTCCATTGTATGCTATTTTTTTTATCTTGCCCCTTTTAAGATCTGCTTTTTATCCTTGATCTTTGTGATTTTGATTATTAAATGCATTGAGGTAGTCTTTGGAGGGTGAAGTTGACTTTATTCTACAATCTTATACTTGGATATTGATATTTTTCCCTAGGTTTGGGAAATTCTCTGTCACTGTCACTTTTAATAAATTTTCTACTTCTATCTCTTTCTCTACCTCCTCTTTAAACCCAATACCTTTTAAATTTGCCCCTTTGAGGCTATTTTATAGATCCTATAGGTGTGCTTCTATCGTTTTTTTTTTCCTCTTTTGTCTCCTCTGATTGTTTATTTTCAAGTAGTCTGTCTTCAAGCTCTTCAAGCTCACTAATTCTTTTTTCTGCTTCGTCAATTCTGCTATTAAAGGACTGATGTATTCTTGAGTATGCCACTGCACTTTTAAGCTCCAGAATTGCTGTTTGATTCTTTTTAATTATTTCTATCTCTTTGTTAAATTTATCTGATAAAAGTCGGAATTTCTTCGATGTGTCATCTTGAATTTCTTTGAGTTTTCCCAACAAAATTATTTTGAATTCTCTCTCTGAAAGGTCACATATCTCTGTTTCTCCAGGATTCAACCCTGGTGCCTTATTTAGTTCATTTGATGAGGTCATGTTTTCCTGAATGCCGTTGATGCTAGTAGACGGTCTTCAGTGTCTGGGCATTGGGAAATTAGGTATTTATTGTAGTATTCACTCTCTGGGCTTGTTTGTACCCATCCTTCTTTGAAATTCTTTCCAGATACTTTAAAAGACTTGAGTTTTGTGATCTCAGCTGTATCTGCTTTAGGGGGCACCCCAAGTCCAGTAATGCTGTGGTTCTTGTAGCTTCATAGAAGTACTGACTTGATGGTCTTGGACCGGATCCAAGAGAATTCCCTGGTTTACCAGGAACAGTCTCTTGTTCTTCCCTTACTTTCTTCCAAACATTTAGTCTCTCTCTGCTCTGAGCCATGTAAAGCTGGGTGGTGAAAAGACACAACTATCCTTGTGATCACCACACCTATGACTGCACTGGGTCAGACCTAAAGCAAGCATAGCACTGAGTCTCACCCACGGCCTGTCGTAACGACTCCCTGGCTACTGCCTATATTCACCCAAGGCCCTGGGGCTCTACAGTCAGCAGGTGGCAACGTGAGCCAGGCTTGTGTCCTACCCTAAGGGCAGTATGGTCTCCCAGGCCCTGGTTAGATCCAGAAGTGACATCCGGGAGACTGTGACTAGAGTAAAAACCCTTAGAAGTCTACCTGGTGTTCTATTGTATTGTGGCTGAGCTGGCACTCAAATCACAAGACACAGTCCTCACGCCTCCCTTCCCTTCCCTCCCCTTTCCAAAGGCAGAGGAGCCTCACGCCTTAAACCACAAAAACTCCAGGTCATAAGGAATGCTGTAAGACTATTACTGATGTTCCCTAAGGTCCAAGGTCTTTTGAGTGAGCGTCTGGTGAATGCTGCCTTGCCTGCGACTCACCCTTCAGGACAGTAGTCTTCCATCTGGCTTAGGACACGTCCAGAAATGCGGTCCAAGAGTTAAGTCCTGGAATTGGGGACCCCAGAAACCCCACTTGGTGCTCTACCCCTCTGTGGTGGTGCTGGTGCCCTGGAATGTAGGACAAAGTACCCTTGTATTTCCCTCTGCTTTTCTCCAGAAGAAGGAGTTTTGCTTTGTAGCCACCACACCTGGTAATATGCTAAGTCTCACCTGAAGCCAGCAAGTCTAGAGGCTTACCCAAGGCCATCGATGTGGTACATGTGCATCAGTGCTGGTTAAGGGCCCAGGGGCTCTTCAGTTAGCAGGTGGTGAATGCTGTCAGGACTCAGTCTTTTCCTTCAAGGAATGGGTCCCTTTCTGGCCCAGAGTCTGTCTAGAAATGTTGTCTGGGAGCTAAGGACTGGAATGGGGGTCTCACAACTCTTACCAGTGCCCTATTCTGTTGTGGCTCAGCTGGTATCCCAGATGCAAGACAAAGTCCTCCTACTCGTCCATCTTCTCTTTTAAAGTGGAAGGATATAGTCTCTTTTGGAGCCTGTAGCTGTGGAGCCTGGGGTTGGGGGAGGTGTGATGCCAGCACTACCTTAGCTGCCCCAGCTTGTGTTTTAGTATGCCCCATGTCCCTCCAGTACACCATCTCTGGGCCTAGTCAGTTCTAGGACTCACCTAGTATTTGCAGTCCTTATGGCCTAGAATACCTTTCAAGTTTACTTGGTGACTCAGAGTGCTGTAGCCCACACACAGTGGTGAGGTTCGCAGAACTCACGTTCTAGTTGCTGGGACAGGTGATTCCCTTCTGGCTAGGGCTGGCTTTAATGCTTCCTATGTGGGCAGGCATCAGCCGAGTTTGATCTGGGTTTCCTTTCTGCTCTAACAGGGAAGCAGTTAGTTAAATGCCTCACAGTTGCTGTGTTCTCCCTTCCTGAACACACAGAAATGCTCACTGTGCCGTGACTCTGCCGCTGGGAATAGGGGAGCAGTGGCATCAGTGATTCAGGACTGTTTTTTTATCTTTTCAGTGCCTCTTCCAGTGATATGAAGTTGAAACGCAGATTCTATAGTATTCACCTGATTTTTGGTTCTCATGAAAGTTTGTTGTTTTTGTGTGTTTGCTTGTTTTAGTTTTTGAGACAAAGTCTTGCTCTGTCACTCTGGCTGGAGTGCAGTGACCCGATCTCGGGTTACTGCAACCTCCACTTCCTGATTCAAGCAATTCTCTCGCCTCAGTCTCTTGAGTATCTGGGATTACAGGCATGTGCCACCATGCTGGCTAATTTTTGTACTTTCAGTAGAGACGAAAGTTTTACCATATTGGCCAGGTTAGTCTCTAACTCCTGACCTCAAGTGATCCACCCATCTTGGCCTCCCAAAGTGCTGGGATTACAGGTGTGAGCCACCATGCCCAGCCAAAAGTTTGTTTTTTGTTTGTTTGTTTCTGTGTGGATAGTTGTTTACTTGGTGTCTTTGTGGAAGGGACGATTGGGGGAGTTTTCTACTCTGCCATCTTGCTCTTCTCTCAAGATTCTCAAAAACAATATTTTGGATAAGGTTAAACTTAGCACTAATGCTGGTGCTGTTTGTTATTATTAGCCTTGGGCATGACTATAAAAAGATATACCCATCTTATTAGATGCTATCTTATTTTAGGGCAGTATTCATGGTGACGAGGTAATTACACTTTAAGCATTCACACTTTTACATGGTTTCTATAAATCTGTAATGATGCCACTGTTTGGAGGTCCATTGCAACCTAATAATTAAAAGGCTCTCTAGAATGCCTTTGTTGTTATCTTTTATGCAGATAACCTGAAACCAAACTGTCTCATGTTCTTCACTGCCACCAATTCCATATACACACATACATACTTCACTCTAGTAATCTCTCCCATGTGCCTTTCTCTTGTTCTCGTAATATTTTTTGAAAGATTGAGGAGGGGCACACAGAGAAAACAATTGCAAAACCAAGTGTTTTGGGAGTTATGTTGTGATTTCATTATTATAAAAGCTCTCACTCTGAATAACCCAGTATTAACTTCAGTAATACTAAATATTGAGTATGCAGTCCTTAAAGTTTTGTATAAATTCAAGAGAGTTCACTGATTCAAACGACACCCTTCTATTTTACTGTCACTTCCATATACATTTGAAAAGAAGTAAAAAATTTTTTTAGGAATACAGATTCTAAATATTCACAGTTCAGAGTAAATGCTAAAATTAAAGAAACTGGATAAGAGTTAGAGTATAATTATTTGCTTAAGATGACAAAATATGTCCAAGCCATACAGAAAATGACTGGCAAGAATATCCTACTTATTACCAAAGACAAAATAAGCATAGTTTATGAGCAATCATGTGACAGAGTACATGGGTTCTAAATGATTGTTCTCTGGCTAATTCTTTTATTATTTTCTTTCTTTAAGCATTGTCTCACCAAAGAGCTCTTTATAATATTATCATATTTCCACATTTAAGAAACATTTAATCTAAGAGTCATTATCTCTATAAAAACAACTGGTAAATCTAGATGTGGAGACAAGACACTTGGCAAGGAATATAAACCTCTAGCTAGGCAAAATGTATGAAAGTTGAGTATGAATCAAACAGAAAATTCTTTATTAATTGTTTGGTTTTATTTTCTTTAAAGCCTACTGTATAAGCATGCATTAGAACTGTGAGTATATGTTATCGCACATAATGTGAAATTTAACATAAAAATGTGGGGAAAATACGGGAATGTACTTTTCTACCAAAGAGCATTAAAATAGTTTGTTTCTTCAAGGTAGAAGAAGGGATGGGAGGGTAAAATTAAGTCGGATTCACTTATTTTAATTTTTTTATAATTTACCTATTTGTAGTGATCTGTAGAAAGACCGGGCAAATACTCCCTTTCCTCATCCCCATTCCATTTGCATCGTGACCCAGAAGTATGACAACTCCCCCAGTAGAGAATGTACACATACAAGCCTCCTTTCCCCTAATGAAATCTCCATTTCCCTTCTTTAGAACTTATCAACAAACTGTATGAAATAATTGTTGCTCTGTAGCATTTAACCTACTCAAACTTTTGATTTTCAAAATTTTCTATAAGATAGAGAACATAATATTTTAATAACACTGAACTTACCGGAAATATGCATGTCCAGAAATTAGAAAAACAGAGACTACCAGTCCTTGCAATCAAATGTAGCATCTTTTGACAAGTAAAGTTTTAAGTTAGTCATAATTTCACAGCTCTTTCTCGGATACCTGGTTCCTTTGATTATACATACTGTACTTGCCTTCATTCTGTTATCTACCGCTATCTCTATGTAGTAGAATACAAAGTCAGGTGACAGATTTAAAGATACATTTAAAGTAAACTTTACTGAACTCCAAATTAGCATCACATTTTCTGAAGTTTTCAGGTGCCTTAGCCATATGTCACTTCCTTTTATCATCTTCACTGAATTTTCTCACCTACATCCTGTACTAAACACCACAACAGAAAAAAATACATATATGCATGTATATACACATCAGAATAGTTTCTCTGTTTCGTAATTTAGGTAACCTAAATTATAAAATTTCTATCATTAACAACTTTTATTTTGAAAAATGAGATGAGTTCATATGTATTTTCAGATTTTTTTGGCTTTAGTCATTCCAAAGTTTATTCCAAACCTATGCTCAAAATGTGTGTACATAAATTTTTATATACATTTGCATACCAACCTACAACCACACAGTGAAATCTCTGAAAATACCTGGGCAGTAAAGTCACTGAAATCTGCAATTCTTTTTTTTTTGAGGCAGGGTCTTGCTTTGTTGCCCAGGCTGGGGTGCAGTGGTGCAATCATGGCTTAACGGCAGCCTCAACTCCTTGGGCTCAAGCAATCCTCCCACCTCAGCCTCCCTAGTAACTGGGACTATAGGTTTGCAACACCACACTTCGCTATTTTTTTTTTATTTTTATTTTTTGCTTTTCATAGAGACAGAGGTCTTGCTACGTTGCCCAGGCTGGTCTTAAACTCCTGGGCTCCAGCAATCATCCTGCCTCAGCCTCTCAAAATGATGGGATTACAGGCATGAACCACCATGCCCAGCTGAACACTACAAATTTTACTAATAATCTAGTAAACACAAAGTCATCAAACAGTCCAGAAATTGGACTATGTGATCTTTAACATGACTTTCGACTCAACAAGCCTCCTATTATTGTATTTTCTACTCTTACTAGATAAGTGGTGACTTACAGGAATGACCTATGATCACCCTATCTGAAATAGCCTCCTCACCTTATCCCCCTCTATCCCCTTACAGTGCTTTATTTTTTAATCATGGAACTGACCTGATGTTATGCAACGGTTTGTTTGTTTACTGTCTGCAAGCTTTAAGGCATGGGTCTGGAATACATTATAATTTTCATCACTGAATCTCCAGCACCTAGACACATGCCTGGCACATAGGAAGCCCTGAAAAATGTCTATTGAATTAATAAATGCATGAATGATCATCTCAGATAATGTGAGAAATAATGCTAAATACGGAAAAATCGTATATTTACTCCTTTACACTCTCAACTGAAAGGCATATGGTAACTATAGTGCCATTCAGGATTTCGGTGCTCGCAACACAAAGAATTAATAAATTTTGGAGATGACGGATATCCCAATTACCTTGATTTGATCATTACACATTTTATGATTGTGTTAAAGTATCACAAGTACCCCATACAATGTACAACTATTGTTATTCATTAAAACAAAAATAAAATTTAGAAAGGTAATAAAATAATGCGACTTATAAAAATAAAACTGGATTGGTAAGAGCAGGGGTAGAGGCCTTTTCTATGTTAAAAGAAACTTATTAAGGTACATAATTTCTAAGTATGAGTGAAACTTGTTTCTATCCTGATCCAAAGAAACAAATGTTTCGTACAAATGGCATTTTTAGACCATCAGGAAAATTTACACAGGGGCTTACTCTAAATAGTAACTAAGAATCTTATTGTTGATTTTAGGTATGATGTGATGGTGTTTTTAATGCAAATGTCTTGCTTATCTTTCTTCATAAATAAACTGAAGTATGTAGTGGAGGGATCATATTATTCTAGGAATCATTTAAAAACACTCCAGCTTTTAAGAAACAGCTAGGGTATACATGAAACAAATATGGCAAAGCCATTGATGGTTTTTGAAGTTGGGTGATGAGTCCATGGAGTCCCATCGCACTCTTGACCCAGAAATTTTCTTTACAAAAGATGAAAGGGGGAAAAAAAAAGAATCATTGGTGTCAGAGGAAGTAAATATTATCTAAGCAAACTGAGTGTAATCTCTGGAAAAAGTCAGTTATATCTTAGTCTCTTGTCATTTTCATTCTGTGATTCAATTGCTACTTTTGGAAAAGAATCAAAAAATGTTATTTGAATACCAATGTTTCTGTGGCTAAGTGTTTCCAAAGGAATGTAGAGAATTGAGGAGTCTGTAGATAATTGGAACCAGTCCTAGTAATGTGAGGTCACAAGATCCTTTTGCTAATTAGATGACTAATTTTCATTTGCCTTTATAATCCGAAATAATGGGTAATTGACTTGATGAATACTCAGCGCGCCTGGTAGGTGTTGCTATGAACAACAGATTATACCCAAGTGATCTCTACCGTAAGGGATTATTGGAAATTTCTTCCTTTTGCAATTTTTAGTTTATTGATTTTTCAAGAATTGGAAAATGCATCTTACCAGCACTTATATTAAAGGAAAAAAAGAAGACATGGAAGATAACCTGAGTTTCCTGAACATGAAGTCTCTCTAGCCATGAGACAATCTATACAGTCTGTATACTCAAATGAATATTATCTCTTTTATGTAGTTATTCTGGGAGGCAACATGCTATTTTTTTTGGAGTTCACATTCCTTAAGGATTGCCCTCAATGTCTAAGTAAATTATGTCTATGATAAATGGGGCAAATACTCAACATAATTTTGACACCCCAAAAGAAAGGAAATCAGTATATCTAAAAGCTATCTGCACTCCTATATTTGTTGCAGCACTGTTTATAATAACTAATATTTGGAAGCAACCTAAAAATAAGTAGAAGTTATTTAGGGTTATGCCTAGTAAATAAGATGGTTGTGATAATTTAGAACTTAGTTAAAGTCTAATGCTACTGTAAACAAGTAAAGCTTATTATCTCATGTGGCATGTGAACTGGTTCTAGGGGTATATCCAAGACTGGGTTGTAAGCAAATAAGTGGCAACACTTACTGATTAAAGGATGATGCAAAATGGGGCAAGAGAATAGTAGGGGAAATAAATACATTTCCACATTCTTTTTGAATCCAATTTTACAATCCCACCTTCTCTTATCTGAGTATCTATCATCCAGCGTGGACAAGAATGTGGCGGAGAAAAACAATGCAGAATTATAGTTGTTTTCACACCCAGCACAAAAAAGGGTGCTCCTTTGATTTGTTTGTACGACAGCAACTCTGTCTTGTGAGTTACATTATACAATGTGCTTTGGCTCTGCTAGTTGAATTCATATTTTATACATATATGTATATATATAATGAATAAATATTCAGATGCAATTCACATACAACAAAATTCACTTTTTAAATTTTTATTTTTTATTGGTACATAGTAGGTGTGTATACTTATGGGGTATATGAGATATTTTGATACAGACATAATAATGTGTCATAATCACATCAGGATAAATGGAGTATCCGTCGCCTCAAGCATTTATAATTTCTTTGTGTTAGGAACATTGCAATTATATTTTTTACTCACTCTAAAATACACAACAAATTTTTTTTTTACTGTAATCATCCTACTGTGAACATTCACCTTTTTAGAGGGGGTATAATTTAGTAGTTTTTAGTCTATTCACATGGTTATGAGTTATTATCACTATCGAATTCCAGAACATTTTCATCACCTTCTCAAAAGACCTTAATGCTGTATAGCAGTATACTCCATTACTTCCTCATCCTCGCCACTGCTAACCACAAACCTACTTTCTGTTTCTAAGGATTTCACTATTCTCGACATTTCACATAAGTGGTATCATACAATATGTGGTCTTTGTGACTGAATACTTTCATTTAGCATAAAGTTTCCATCCATGTTGTAGCATATATCAGTACTTAATTTATTATTATGACTGAATAATATTCCTTTGCATGGAAGTATAAATCAAATATACCACATTGTGTTTATGCATTAATCATCTGATAGACATTTGGATTAGTTCCACTCTTTACTATAAATAATGTTATTATGAACATCCATTAATAATATTTTTTGTGGACATGCTTTTCAATTCTTTTTAGGAATATACCTAGGAGTGGAATTGCTAGGCCATATGATTACTCTATGACTAACTTTTTGAGCAATTGCCAAAATCTTTTCCAAAGTGGCTGTACCATTTTACATTCCTACCCATTGTGTATAAGGGTTATGATTTCTCACTATCCTCCTCAACATTTGTCTTTTTTGGTCTTTTAGGTCAGAGACATCCTAATGGATGCTACATGATATCACATTGTAGTTCTGATTTGCATTTCTTTGATAATTAATGATGTTAAGCCTCTTTTCATGTGTTTTTTTTTTTTTTCATTTGCATATCTTCCTTAGGAAAATATCTATCCAAATCTTTTACCCATTTTATAGGGTTATTTGTCTTTTTATTGGTGAGTTGTATGAGTTATTTATATATTCTGTATACAAGTTCCATATAACGTATGGGTTTGGCAAATATTTCTCCCATTTCATAGACTGTATTTTGACTTTTGATGGTGTTCTGTGAACCACAATAATTTTAAATTTTTAAGAGTTTCAATTTGTCTATTTTTTCTTTTGTCACTTTGTTTTTGGTGTCATATCTAAGAAAGCACTGCATAACTCAAGGTAAACAAATTTAGCCCTATGCTGTCTTCTAAGACTTTTATAATTTTATTTAATATTTAGGTCTTTATCCACTTGAGTTAATTTTTGGGCCTTGTGTGAAGTAAGAGTCCAGTTTTATTTTTTTGCATGTGAACATACAGTTGATCTGTTACTATTTGTTGAAAAGACTATTCTTTTCACCATTCAGCAACCTTGGCATCTTTACTGAACTCAATTGACCATAAATGTAAGGGTTTATTTCTGGACTCCTAATTCTCTTCCATTGATGTATATGTCAATCCTTATGTCAGTGCCACCTAGTTTGTATCACTCTGGTTTTGCAGTTAAGTTTTGAAATTGAGAATTGGAAGACCTCTAACTTGGTTCTTCTTCAAGATTGTTTTGGCTATTCTGGGTCTCTTTCATTTCCATGTTAATTTTAGAATCTTTCATCAATTACTGCAAAAAAAAAAAAAAGCTAACTGGGGTTTTGATAGGAATTGCAGTGAATCTGTATATAAATTTGAGGATTATTACCATCTTAACAATATTGTATCTTCTAATTCACAAACATGGGATGTCTTTCCCTTTTGACAATGTATTATCAATAATAACATCTTTAAAGTGGATAATGCTTTGTAGCTTACAAACTTTTTTTTTTTGCACATTTTGTTTCACTCGATGTTGAAAGCAAATCTGTTAGCTTGTAGAGCAAATAAAGAGAGTGACTTGCCAAAAGTTATATGGGGATTTGAAAGCCAAAACTATTCCCCTGACTAATTTCTTTGCTTTCCCTACACCATGCCATCAATCATAAGAAGTACATCAGTTATTGTACATTTCGATTTCACCTCACTTCATTTTTCACCCTGCCAATGGACATAAAAGTTGTGATATTTTTAAAGTTTTGGATATTTGAAACTTGAGACTCTGAAATATTTAAAAGTAAACTTAGGATGTCCTGTATGTTTTTGTAGTTAAATTACATGGAGTGATAAGACAATTGAGGCAGAGTCTTAGTTTAAAGAGAAATATACTTGATGATTTATGACGGCATTCAAATATCAAGCAACTTTGCATTTCTTTCAGTGTGTTGATATAGCAATGGTCCCAGAATTCAGTCACATAAAAACCATTTATATTTACAGTTGAAATCTCTAGGGTCCAAGGCAGCTATATTAATATGAGATGACAATAATAAAGGATTATATTTTATTATTTAAATGTTATATAATCACTATATTTATTATTTAGAACGACATTGGTAATGATTTTGAAATATTTTGACATCTCACTGTTCCTGTTTCTTTAACTTTTAAGTATATCACTAAGTCATTTGCTTCTGAAAGATTTGATTTAGTTTGGTTATTCCAAGTTATCCTTAAAACCTTCCACACAGATGTGTCAATATTAATATCTCTCTTTTTCATTATGAATGGTCTCTTTCTGCTATTGTCAATATTTCCTGGAAAATCACTAACCCTCTGTGGAATTTCTAAACAATAAGCCACCACAGAAAATAGGAGTAGATGTTAAAGAATTTACAGTTAATTCAAATACTAACAATAGTGAAGTAGAAGAAAGTTCTTTAGGAAAAACAGGATGGGAGAAAGGGAAAAGGCATTGAACTGAGGGAAGAAAACTTACCCCGAGTGCAGCCAAACCAGTTGACACAAAAACGTGCAGTTGGTCTGATTTGCTATGGCTCATCAACATAGTCATGCCACACAGCCGGGATAAGAAAATCCAGGCCCCGTCATACATGCTCTTCAGAAGATAGCAAGTGATTAAGCTGGACCAGCTCTATGTGAAACAGGTGGTAGGTGGTAGAGATTTTCCATTGAGAAATTATGGAAAGATTGCCCTCACATTCTTGAGGCCACTATCACAGAGTACCTGGATGTACCAGGGATCAGCATGACAAAATTGGGTTTCAGAGAAAGTAGTGGAAGTGGGCAATGGTAAAGAGGAGCAGTACTTACTAGGGTGTTAAAAAGCAAAGTCACCATTTTGCCAGAGACTGTGCCATTCATCCGTTCATTTTGCAAGATTCATTCAGTAAGCATTTCTTGAGCATTCGTGCATTCCCTTGTTTTAGGGTACTGAGGAGAGAGATGTGAAGAGACACAAAACGTAAGTTTTACATTCAAGAGTGTATAAGTTTAGTGGTCACAATTAACACTAATAACACAGGAAAGTGCTAATTATGTGACTTATTTATAATGTAAGAGGTCTAGATTGAACCAAATTATTTCTCAAGTCCTTTTTAACTCTGAAATTCTAGCTCTGTGATTTTAAATATTCAAATAGAAAGCATATTACCAGAGCACAGAAGAAAGAAAGTGTAATGTTAATCATGACTATAAAATATTGGGAATGTCATGGTGAAAGTGCCGTTTGATTTAGACCTCTAGAGACAAATGTGTGCTAGCAGGTAGAACAGGTGAGAGTGGGTGGCTTTCCAGAGCAAAGAAACAGCACAAGCAAAAGCCTTAAAGAATGTAGGTACTTTGTTGTTAAGTGTTTTGTTTTTATTTTTTTTTCTTAATTTCAACTTTTATTTCAGATTTGGGGGTACATGTGCTGATTGGTTACATAGGGTTATGGTGTGATGCTGAGGGTGGAGTACAATTGAGCCTGTCATCCAGATAGCAAGCATAGTACCTCGTAAGTAGTTTTTCAGTCCTTTTCCCTGTTTTGGTGTCCCTAGTATCTGTTGTTCCCATCTTTGTGCCCATGGTATACAATGTTTAGCTCCCATTTGTCAGTGAGAACACATGGCATTTGGTCTTTTGTTACTGATTTAATTTGCTTAGGTTAACAGCTTCCAGCTGCATCCATGTTGCTGCAAAAGACATAATTTTATTCATTTTTGACTGCATAGTATTTCATAGTGCATTTGTACCAGAATTTCTTTATCCAATCCACTGTGGATAAGCACTTAGGCTGATTTCATGTTTTTGCTATTGTGAATAGTACTGCGATGAACATGCAAGATCATGTGTCTTTTTGGTAGAATTATATATTTCCCTTTGGGATATAATTAGTAATGAGATTGCTGGGTTGAATGGTCATTCTGTTTCAGGTTTTTTGAGAAATCTCCAAACTACTTTCCATGGTGGTTGAATTTTATTTACATCCCCACCAACAGTGTATAAGCATTTCCTTCGCCACAACTTTGCCAGTATCTCTTTCATTTTTTTTTTTTATAGAGACGGGATCTCTCTCTGTCACCCAGAGTGCAATGGCACAATCAAACTTCACTGTAGCTTTGAACTCTTCGGTTCAAGTGATACTCTGGCCTTGGCTTCCTGAATAGCTAGGACTACAGTTGTGCACCACTACACTTAGGTAAGTTTTTTTTTTTCTTTTTAAAAATATTTGTAAAGATGTTGCCCAGGATGGTCTTGAACTCCTGGCCTCAAGTGTTTCTCCTACCTCCGTCTCCCAAAGTCCTGGTATTACAGGTGTGAGCCACTATATGTGATCTTTCTTAGGAAAGAAAAAAAAGATTAATCTGTAGTCATAAATTAATAAGAAAAGTTGATGTTTAAAATGCATTTCATTTTGGTTTAACATAACAGTTCTTTCTGGATGTGCCGAAAATAATTTCCACCTTCTTACACCACTCTTCACAGTTCATTTGGAATATTCTTGTTTAGAGTTTTGTTTATTGTTTCTATAACAGTATTTGTTTCACAGTTGGTATATTTATAAATACATTCTATTTACATTCCAAGACAAACCTAGTCTTAAGTAAAAATGCTGGATTGAAGCCATGTTGTTTAAATGTCTCTGCCATTGAACAAACAATGTAAAAATTCTAAAGTGCATGAAAAATAGCTCTGTGAATGTAGAAGCACTAACAAAATACTTTAGTATTTAAAGATAATTGATAATTTAATCTGACTGAGATCCCCATGTGTAATTCTTACTGAGTGCCTACACTCATGTGCAAGTTCTTATAATAGGCCCTAAAAATAGGGCTCTAATTTTAGGGAATCTATTAGAAAGTCTAGGAGCCAAGACACAAATAACCCTATGACAATACAATACCCTGAAGAATATAAAGCAAAGCCATTAAAGAATACCAAAAACAAATCTTTAGACCTCAATTAGTTAAAAATTAAGATCTCATGACCACTACATACTGGCAATAGAACAAACGCCATGAAGTTGGACCACTTTACACTACATAAATTCATTCCTTTAGAATTTTGTTGCTTAGAGATTTTTTTTCTTCTTTCTCTTTCTTCCACTTTCTTTTCTTTTTCTCTTTCTTCTCCCTCACTGAAACTGCACTAACTCATCTATACATCATCTTTAGTGTTCCATCTTTAGAGTTCTTTACATGTCTATTAATATTTCCCCTCATCCCCCTGCCTCTGATCTTCATCATCCTTTTGAGGCCAATGCAAGAGTTTGCTGCTCAGATACATTTTATCAATTCCTTTTAATTACATTTGCAAATTGTATTTATTTCAAAAATGTAAGTTGATTTTTTTCTAATACATATTGGATTTGACTTTGTTTTCTATTTAATTTGGCATTCATATACACGATGAGGAAAGGCAGTTACCATAAGAAGAACTGACCTTAGAAATATCATATTTTACTTTATATTGTTTAATGAATCTTTCACTAACATTGTCACAGAATCTAATATTGAATACATTAAAATATTTTAAAAGACTGAGGTAAGAATTTTAGCTTTGTTAAAATTGTGAACCTAAGTTTTTTTGTCTTACCCACATCACATTTGGATAGGTAATACTTACATACTTTGTCAGAAGGTTTTGTGTGTGTGTGTGTGTGTGTGTGTGTGTGTGTGTGTGTGTGTAACATGAAATATTGGGGGAATGTTTTTACAGAAAGCCAGAAAGAACTGGTGCCTTTTCATTTTGATTTGTAAATGTTTTGTTTGTTATGGCTTCATATTTCACTGTGTTGAGTTTCTTCATAAATGAAGGCAGAAATTTTATCTGCAGTTTCACATTCTGTAATTCTAAAAAACTCATTATCAGTCCACAGTTTTTGTGCTTCTTTATTTCTTGACACAAATATCCACATAACTAAAAGCAATTCCAAAATGTTATCACTGCTAGTTCATTGAAGTATTTCTGTGTTTGACAGAACAAGTTTAAAACGAAGGAACTATGATGATCTCTTGGGTTCCTAAACATTGCTTTAACCCTGATTTTCCAGATTATCTTTCATTTAGACAATCATGTAACCTTTAGCATGGGTGATTTTCACTTTGTAACACGGGTAAAGTTTTCAAGATTTCTTTAAAGTACATTTCTGATTTATTTATTTATTTATTTATTTAGATATGGCTAAAGATCAAACAACAGCTAGCTTCAAAATTACCTGGCTAATAATCATTAACATGAAGGTCATAGTCAAGGATACCACATTTCTCAAATCAAACAAAGACATCTTACAATAAGGTAAACTATTTGTAATTCATTTTAAACTAGAAAATTTTTAATATATCAGTAGCAATGATGGCTAATGTGAGTACCTAATACAGTGACTTTTCTCTCCTTTCTTAATATATTATAACCACCATTAAATCCAAACTAAACAATTTTACTGAGAACCTCTTATCAAGGCAGTACTGTGCTAGGCACTGTTGGGCATGCAAAAAATTACAACTGACTCATTTAATGGTACATTACAGTTGACAAAACTTTCATATGTATATTACCACATCTGCTTAGCCTAATAACTTAAAGAAAGCATAAGGCACTCTTTATTTTATAGAAGCCAAGATAAATTCACTGGTATGTCTAAAGTGACATAGCAATTATGACGTAGGTTCAGGTACAGGTTTTCAAACTCACAGACCAGTCCTCATTGTGATCTGCCTTTATAGCATAAAGGCAGGATACCTGAATTTAGGGAGTTCATAATGTAGATTGAGAATAGATAAATAACAATACACTAAAATAATATTGTAACATCCTGTAATCCCAGCACTTGGGGAGGTCAAGGTGGGCGGATCACAAGGTCGGGAGATCAAAACCATCCTGGCCAACATGGCAAAACCTGTCTCTACCAAAAATACAAAAATTAGCTGGGTGTGGTGGCATGCACCTGTAATCCCATCTACTAAGGGAGGCTGAGACAGGAGAATTGCTTGAACCCCGGAGGCAGAGGTTGCAGTGAGCCGAGGTCATGCAACTGAACTCCAGCCTGGCAACAGAGCAAGACTCCATCTCAAATAATAATAATAATATTAATAATCTAGCGTAACAATAAAGGAACTTTCAATGGCAGTAGGTTGGAAAATAACTTTGAAGTCTGAGATTAATAAACACAATTCCAAAGAAAAATGCGGACGTGGTAAACTCCACAGAAGCATAAAACTTCTGTAAAACACTAAAAACAACCTTAAAATGTTAAGTGTAAATAATGTACTAATAATCTATAGCAAAAGAAAATGACAAAAGACTATTGTTTGTAGTCTTTTTGAAGAGTCCATAGAAATTGAAACAAAGACATTAAGAACCTAATGGATAAATGGGCAAAGAAAATGAAGATACAGTTCATAAGAAAGGATACAGTAGTAAATCAATATGTAAAATAATGTTCAACCTTACTACTACAGTGTTTGAAGAAATAAGAGAACACAAATAAATGCTATTTAGAATAATATATAAGCTTAAAAATTAGAGGTTAATACACAGAACTAACATGTGTATAAAATTGTTGTAACCTTGAATTGCTGGTGGCCTAAGAACCATAACAATATGCATACTCTTTTCCGCATAAATATAATTTCTGGAAATTCATTATAAGAAAGTCATCCAAACCAACAAAACTTTGTGACTAAAAATATTAATCAAAATATTGTCTGCAATAACATCAGAATAGGGGAAGCAACCCAAGTACTTAACAATAGGAAAAGGTTTAGGTAAAGTATAATCCATACATACTACAGATTGTTACAAATAATACTATTACAAATAATCTGTCTGAGAGATGGTAGCAAAAAATATGCTCAGAAAACATTGTTGATTGAAAATGTGCATAGCCATGGTTGAAATGGAATATAAAAATTGCAGTAAGTATTTGAAAATTTGTTGGTCCTCTTTTTCCGGGCTAAGCTATTTCTACTCTAATTCACACATATATTGTCCCGTTTAATAATCATAGAAACTCTGGGAAATAAGGTTGTTATTTTTTTATATTCCAGATGAGAAAATGGAGACTTAGACATGCTAAGTACTAGTCCAAGGTCACAAGGATCATAAACGATTTTACACTGGATGCAAAACCCATGCTCTCAAAAACAGTAAGTTTTCAGTTTAGGAACTGGGATTCTGGCTTGGCTTCCTCCCCCAAACAGCCTCCGTTTTCTTAAACAATTCTTTCATGTTGTACTGTTTCTATAATGAAAAATTACAAGTATGTAATTTAATGAGAAAGCAGTAAAAGATTCATGACCAAGTGAACAATTGTTAAAGGAATTAAAAGAAAAAGAGATCACTTCAGGTTTAGTGGCTTGAGAATGCTTTAAGAAAAAAAAAAAAAATTGGGAGGTTACTAAGAAGCATGGTTGGAGGTTGCAGAGGTAAAAGAAATAAGATTAGGTATTCCCAAGGAAGTAAAAATACTGACAAAAACTTGGTAGTAGCAGTGGAGATTGCAAGCGCTGTTAGGAGATAATAAACCCTTTTGACTGCAGGGAAAGATACATGTGAGGCGAGAGAGGGTAGCAAAAGTTAAGGCCAGAGAATTAAAGTTGGGGGCCAAAGCATAAGTAGCTTTCAATTTTAAGACATATGGGTTTTACCTTATTCCCAGGGAGCAATAGAGAGCCAATGAGGAAGAAGCCTCTTCTTTATTTTACATTTATAGTTGCATTTATAAAAGGTTAATATAATAGACAAAGATGGACAGAAGCAGGCAGAGAGACCACTCAAGGAGCTTTCAAAATATGCCAACGGTGAATTTATACGAGGCTGCAGTGGGAATGGCAGCACAGCAAATGGAAAGGAACAGACGTGAGAGATATTGTCTGAGAATACTTGGCAGAATATGGTGACTGATTGGATATGGGGTGAAGAAAAAGGAAAGGCATTGTTTGATTTCCTAACACTCTTCTCACAACTTTATAAAAGTGCTGTTGGCTCCTACTTTCAGTTCAGATGTTTTTGAAATAATTTTTGTACTTTGTTTACTCTCAAGTGTTTCGCAATGCCTCCCAAAAATCTTAGACACCCTACAATCCTGAGAAAATTAGACACTAGGGTGTAGAAAAGCTTGGTCTCCATTCTAATCATTTTTAAAGTTAGTTCTAGTTCCTTAGTTAATATCTATAGACTTTAAGCTAAAGTCGGAGCATATGGAGCAACTACAGAGTTTATCATCAAGGCATACAGAAGCAAATTATATCATAGGAGCATAGATTCACAGGCCCATCTTCTCATTTTGTAGAGGATAAAACTGAGGCCCTCAGAGGGCTCCTGACTGGAGCATTTGCTGCCTGTGTTTGCCCCAGTACTCTTTCTTTGACAAAACTCATTTTTCACATCAGCGTTTTCTTCCAAAGTTCCTAGGTTGTCCTGCTCTGATTAGGAGTGACAATCTGCAATATGACTGGAGGGTTACAGTTTCCCTTAACATATAGCATGGAACTTAGCCAAGACGTATGATTAATGAGGTCCTGGTTTCTACTAGAAGCATGAAATAATGAATCATTTCTATGTCAAAGATTCTGAAGATTTTATAGTCTTTCTATTCAATGTTCTGGGGCCTCTTGTCACAAGATCTTTTAAAAATATGACCAGAGGGTATTCAAATGGAGTGACATAATGATGTATAAAATCTCCTTTGTGGGTCAGGCATGAAAACCCAAAAAATGTAAACCAAAATGTTTACTTCTGTTAAAATTGCTGCTGCAACTCAGTAATAAATAGGTACATAGTAACCAAGTAAGAATTAAAATAAAAACTTCGAATTCATATCCCTAAGTTATGTGATCCATCAGTTACTGTCATGTTAACAAAGCTTTGGAGCACATCTTCAGGCCAAGGTAGACATGACTGAGGCTGCTTCCACATGGTCAGCATTCAGCCAGGATGTCTTAATCTAGCAGATTCTGTGGGGATGGAGGGGAGTAAAGGGGTATGGAAGGGTGAATGAAGAGCACCTGGTAGAATGAGAGGGGGAAAACTGAGATAATTTCTAGTGAGCACTGAAGCCAGAGTAATGTTAGATGGCCGATGGATGATGGATAGCAGCAACTCTGCTCATTGTGACCCAGAGTTAATAATCACAATGTGACACTGGGTTAGGCTGAAGACCAAACTGCAAATTTCAATGACCATTCCTCACACCTGTATATTTTTTGTTACCAGTCAGCCTCTGAGCAACGTTAGCTGTTATTGTTTGCCTATCTACAGTATCGGTCATGCTGAACTAAAACCTATTAAAAATAAAACAAAAACAATTTCATACAGCTTATAGACTTCACTGGTCCTAAACTCTGAGAGAATAGACAAAACACACACACACACACACACACACACACACACACACACACACACAGAGCAACAAACTCCACCAAGAGAACGTTCCTGAAATGAAAAACTGTTTATAAAAAAATGATATAGTATTGACAAAGGCATTTATTATATTTTTGTTTAGTTATATGTAAAGAGTTTTTTTTTTGGAGGAGAGAGTAACAGCTGGGTCAGAGAGAGACAGTAAACCCAGGAGGTTGCAGAGTGCAGTAGAAAGAGCCCTGTGTGAAGCTGAGGGAACAGGAACTTCCAGTCTTGCTTTCCTGCTGACTAGGAACTTTGCGCAAGGTACTCCTTTGCTAGACACACAAAGAGAAAGATGAACCACGTTTCTAAGGTCACTGCCAGCTCTGACATTTCATGATTCTATGAGGTCCCATTCTTTTGATGTCTGTTTTCAAAAGAGCAAATCCTTCAAACACAGTTATTTTGGTAGTATCTTCTTTGAGAAGGCACAAGTACATTTATAACAATAATATTTTCTTTATGCAGATGTTTGGTCATGTCAGGACCTTTAATTGGAGGTTTGGGGTCTTTTTCTGTGCAATTGGGAACCAACAGACTCCCAATTTAGACTTTTTGACCAATATTTATTTCTCTATCTCTAAAATACACTCAACAATTTTAATAAAATTATATTGATAAATATCAAGCCACCAGCAAGGAAAGGGAAAATCGTACAGAAGCAGAAACATCAGCTCCCAGATTTTCTAGTAGAAAATAAATAGTAGAAAAGTACAAATATCTCTTGCCTAAGCAAACATCCCTTTTACAGGTAGTAAAGCCGTGAAATGGTAAACAACTCTAGCTATGGTAACTCTACCATAATGGAAAGAGAAGCGTATAAAGACTAGGGGGTCCATATCTGTCATTCAGCATCTCAGTCTATGTGCAGAGATTACCAATATTAAGCATAAGTCACACAAATGGCAGGAAGGACACACAAAGGCTTGCAGTTCCGAAGGAACTCTCCTTATCACAACTGCCAACACTGCTTAAAATAGAAATGGACACTGAGATTGAGGACTAGTGTTTTTGTTGGGCCCTCAGTGATTGAAATGAGGCTTTGTACACATGAAGAAAGCCTACCCTATATACTCTTCTGGCAGCCAGTGTATGGGGAGGAGAAGCTAAGGAGAAATAAGCTAAAAGAAAAGAGTTGCACAGAATAGTTCCTCCTTGGGATATGTCTAGTAAAAAGAAGAAAAAAGAGTGAACTGAAATTTCATTAAACTTTGTGGCCGATTGCCCCTCCACTCACCCCCAAGGATTTGCTGGGTTGGGCATGAAGGAAGTTGGGAGAGTCTGTCTAATGATAAACATATAGAAAGGGAGAAAAGCTATTAACTTTGTAATAAAATAGTGTTATTTCCTAAATGAATCACAAAGCAAAGGAAGATTCAAGGTCAAAAAGAAAAAAAATGTAGATTTTTTTCAGTTGATAAGTTATTTCACTTTCATATTCCTTTTTTTCAACTTTTATTTTAAGTTCAGGTGTACATGTGCCAGATATGCAGATCTGTTACATAGGTAAACGTGTGCCATGGTGGTTTGCTGCACTGGTCATGCCATCACCTATCAGTTGCCTGTTCTTCCTGATGCTCTCCATCCCCCAGTCCCCCAGTAGGCTCCAGTCTGGGTTGTTCCTCCCAGTGTGCCCATGTGTTCTCATCATCCACCTCCCACTTATAAGTGAGAACATGCAGTGTTTGGTTTTCTCATCCTGCATTAGTTTGCTATGGATAATGACTTCACGCTCCATCCATGTCCCTGCAGAGGACGTGATCTTGTTCCCTTTAATGGCTACATAGTATTCCATGGTGTATATGTACCACATTTTCTTTATCCAGTATATTATTGATGGACATTTAGTTTGATTCCACATTTTTGCTATTATGAACAGTGATGCAATGAATATGCATGTGCATGTATATTTATGATTTATATTTCTTTGGGTATATACCTAGTAATGGGATTGCTGGGTCAGATGGTATGTCTGCCTCTTGGTCTTAAGGAGTCATAACACTATCTTCCACAATGGTTGAACTAATTTACACTTTCACCAACAGTGTAAAAGCATTCCTTTTTCTCTTCCTCACCAGCATCTGCTGTTTTTTGACTTTTTAATAATCACTATTCTGACTGGTGTCAGATGGTATCTCATTGTGGTTTTGATTTGCATTTCTCTAATAATCAGTGATGTTAAGACTATTTTCATGCTTGTTGGCTGCATGTATGTCTTCTCTTGGGAAGGTCTGTTCAAGTCCTTTGCCTGCTTTTTAACGGCTTTTTTTTCTTGTAAATTTGTTTAAGTTCCTTGTAGACTCTGGATATTAGGCCTTTGTCAGATGGATAGATCACAAAAATTTTCTCCCATTCTGTAGGTTGTCTGTGCCCTCTGATGGTAGTTTCTTTTGCTTTGCAGAAGCTTTTTAGTTTAATTAGATCCCATTGGTCAATTTCTGCTTTTGTCACAATTACTTTGGCATTTTTCTCATGAAATCTTTGTCCCTGCCTATGTCCTGAATGGCATTGCCTACATTTTCTTCTAGAGTTTATAAAATTTTGGGTTTTACATTGAAGTGATTAATCCATCTTGAGTTAATTTTTATTTAAGGTACAGTTTCAATTTTCTGCATATGGCTACCCATTTCTCCCAGCACTATTTATTAAATAGGGAATCTTTTTCTCGCTTTTTTTTTGCCAGGTTTGTCAAAGATCAGATGGTTGTAGGTGTGAGGTCTTACTTCTGAGTTCTCTGTTGTGTTCCATTGGTCTATGTGTCTGTTCTTGTACCAGTACCATGCTGTTTTGGTTTCTGTAGGTTTGTAATACAGTATGAAGTCAGTTAGCATGATATCTACAGCTTTGTTCTTTAGGCTTAGGATTTTCTTGGTTATTCCAGCTCTATTTTGGTCCCATATGAATTTTAAAATAGTTTCTTCTACTTCTGTGAAGAATGTCCATGGTAGTTTAATAGGAATAGCATAGAATCTGTAAATTTCTTTGGGCAACATAGCCATTTTCACAATATTGATTCTTTCTATTTATGAGCCTGGAATATTTTTCCATTTGTTTGTGTTCTCTCTGATTTCTTTGAGCAGTGGTTTGTAATACTCCTTGAAGAGGTCCTTCACGTCCCTTGTTAGCTGTATTTCTAGGTATTTTATTCTCTTTGTTGCATCATGAATGGAAGTTCATTCATAGTTTGGCTTTTTGCTTGCCTGTTAGTGTATAGAAATGCTAGTGATTTTTGCACATTGATTTTGTATACTGGCAGACACTTTGCTGAAGTTGGTTTTCAGCTTGAGAAGCTTTTGGGCTGAGATGATGGAGTTTTCTAGATATAGGATTATGTCATGTGCAGACAAGGATTATTAGACTTTCTGTCTTCCTATTTGAATACACTTTGTTTCTTTCTCTTGCCTGATTACCCTGGCCAGAACTTTTAATACTATGTTGAAAAGAAGTGGTGAGAAAAGGCATCTTTGTCTTATGCCAGTTTTCAAGAGGAATGCTTCCAGTTTTTGCCCCATTCAGTATGACTTTGGCTGTGGGTTTGTCATATAAGGCTTGCATTATTTTGAGGTATGATCCTTCAATACTTATTCTATTGAGAGTATTTATCATAAAGGGATGTTTAATATTATTGAAGGCCTTTTCTGCATCTGTTGAGATAGTCATGTGGTTTTTGTCTTTAGTTCTGTTCATGTAATGAATCACATTTGTTGATTTGCATATGTTGTATCAACCTTGCATCTCGGGATGAAGCTAACTTGATTGTGGTGGATAAGCTTTTTGATGTGCTGCTGGGTTCCGTTTGCCAGTATTTTATTGAGAATTTTTGCATTGCTGTTCATCAAGGATATTGGCCTGAACTTTTCTTCTTTGCTGTATCTCTATCAAATTTTGGTACTAGGATTATGCTGGCCTCATAGAATTAATCAGGAAGGAGTCCCTTCTTTTTCTTTTCTTTCTTTCTTTCTTTTTCTTTTTTTTTTTTGAATAGTTTCAGTAGAAATGGTACCAGCTCTTCTTTGTACCTCTGTTAGAATTTAGCTGTGTATCCTGTCTGGTCCTGGGCCTTTTTTGGTTGGTATGCTATTTATTACTGCCTCAATTTCAGAACTCATTTTTAGTCCATTCAGGGATTCAATTTCTTCCTGTTTCATACTTGAGAGGGTGTATGTGTCCATAAATGTATCTGTTTCTTCTAGATTTTCTAGTTTATGTTTATAGAGGTGATTATTATATTCTGTTTGTTGTTTTTATTTTGGTGGGGTCAGTTGTGGTATTCCTCTTATTTTTAATTTTGTTTATTTGATTCTTCTCTTTCTTCTTTATTAGTCTAGCTAGCATTTTGTATATTTTATTAAGTCTTTTTAAAATCTCCTAGATTTGTAGAACTCTTGAATGGTTTATTGTGTCTCTATCTCCTTTAGTTCATCTCTGATCCCAGTTATTTCTTGTCTTCTGGTAGCCTTTGGGTGTACTTGCTATTAGTTATATAGTTCTTTTAGTTGAGATGTTTGGTTGTTAACTTGAGATCTTACTAGCTTTTTAATGTGGGCATGTTAGTGCTATTAATTTTCCTCTTAACACTCCTTTAGCCGCATCACAGAGATTTTGGTACATTGTCTCTGTGTTCTCATTTAAGTTTCATATAACTTCTTGATTTCTGCTTTAATTTTATTATTTACCCAAGAGTCATTCAGGAGCACGGTGTTCAACTTCCATGCAGTTGTGAGGTTTTGAGTAAATTTCTAAATCTTGAGTTCTGATTTGATCGTGCTGTGGTCTGAGAAACTGTTATGATTTCAGTCTTTTTGCATTTGCTGAGGAATCCTTTACTTCCAATTTTGTGATCAACTTTATAGTAAGTGCTGTGTGGCAATGAGAGTATATATTCTGTTGTTTTGGGGAGGAAGGTTCTGTAGATAGCTATCATATTTGCTTGATCCAGAGCTGAGTTCCAGTTCTCAATGTCTTTGTTAATTCTCTGTCTCAATGGTTTGTCTAATATTGTCAGTAGGGTGTTAAAATCTCCCACTACTTTTGTGTGGGAGTCTAAGCCTCTTTGTATGTCTCTAAGACCTTGCTTAATGAATCTGTGTGCTCCTATATTGGGTGCATATATATTTAGAATAGTTAGCTCCTCTTGTTGAATTGACTGCTTTAACATTTTGTAATGCCCTTGCCTTTTTAAAATCTTTCTTGGTTTAAATTCTGTTTTGTCAGAAAGTAGGATTTCAATCCTACCATTTTCTTCATAAATTTTCCTCCATTCCTTTACTTTGAGCTTATGTGTGTCTTTGCACATGAGATCAGTCCCTTGAAGATAGAATACCTATGAGTGTTGTCTCTTTATCTAGCGTGGCATTCTGTGTCTTTTAATTCGAGCATTTAGCCCATTTACATTTAAGGTTAGTATTGTTAGGTTTGAATTTGATCCTGTTATCATGATGTTAGCTGGTTATTTTGCAGACTTCTTTATGTGGTTGTTTCATAGTGTCACCAGTCTGTGTACTTCAGTGTGTTTTTGTAGTAGCTGTCTATGGTTTTTCCTTTCCATATTTAGTGCTTCCTTCAGGTGCTCTTGCAAGGCAGGCCTTTCAATGACAAATTCCATTGGCATTTGCTTATCTGAAAGAATTTTATTTCTCCTTTGCTTATGATGATTAGTTTAGCTGGATGTGAGATTCTGGGTTAGAAATTTTTTTCTGTAAGAATTCTGAATACTGGCCGCCAATCTCTTCTGGCTGGTAGGGTTTCCACTGAGAGTTCTGATGTTATTCTGATGGACTTCCCTGTGTAGGTGACCTGGCCTTTCTCTTTGGCTGCCCTTACCATTTTTTCTTTCATTTTCACCCTGGCAAATGTGACTATTATGTGTCTTGGGATTGATCTTCTTATGGAGTATTTTGCTAGGGTTCTCTGCATTTTCTGAATTTGCATGTTGGCCTGTCTTGCTAAGTTAGGGGAATTCTCCGGTATGATATCCTGAAGTATGTTTTCCAACTTGGTTCCATTCTCCCTGTCTCTTTCAGGTACCCCAATCAATCATAGGTTCAGTTTCTTTATATAATCCCATAGTTCTCAGAGGTTTTGTTCATTCTTTTTTGTTTTTTATTTTTCTTCATTCTTGTCTATCTGCCTTACATCAGAAAGATATATTTCCAGTTCTGAGATTATTTCCTCCACTTGGTCTATTCTGCTATTGATACTTGTGATTGCATTGTGAAGTTCTTGTTTTGTATTTTTCAGCTCCATCAATTCAGTCATGTTTCCCTCTAAATTAGCTATTCTGGCTGCTACCAGCTCCTGTATTTTTTCTATTATGATTTTTAGCTGCTTTGCATTGGGTTACAACATACTGCTTTAGCTTAGCAAAGTTTGTTATTACCCACCTTCTGAAACCTAATTATGTCAATTCAGCCACCTCATCCACAGCCAAGTTCTGTGCCCTTGCTGGAGAGGTGTTGTGGTCATTTGGAGGAGACAAGGCACTCTGGCTTCTTGAGTTTTCAGCATTCTTACACTGATTTTTTTTCATCTTTTTGGGCTTCTCTACTTGTGATCTTTGAGGTTGCTGACCTTTTAATGTTTTTTTGAGGGGTCTTTTTTGTTGATGTTGATGTTGTTCTTTTCTGTTTTTGTTGTTGTTGTTGTTCATCTTTAATCAGTCAGGCCACTCTTCTGTCAGGCTGCTGCAGTCTGCTAGGGGTCTGCTTCAGACCCTAGCTGCCTTCCTTTTTCCTGTACCTGGAGGTATCACCAGTGAAGGCTGTGAAACAGCAAAGATAGCAGCCTAGTCCTTCCTCTGGTAGCTCTGTCCCATGGGGGCACTGACTTGTAGACAGCCCAAAAGCACCTATAGAAGATGGCTGAAGACCCCTGCTGGGATGTCTCACCTAGTCATGAGGAATGGAATCAGGGACCTGCACAAAGAAGCAGTCTGTCTGGCTGTCCTTTGGTAGAGCAAGTTCACTGTGTTGGGGAGGACCTTGCCTTTTCTGGACTGCTTGTATTCTCCAAAGCCACCAAGATGGAATGGGCGAGCCTACCAAACCACTGACATGTGGCTGCCCTTTTCCCAGAAGCTTCATCCCTGGGAGAGATCAGAGCTCTGTCTGTAGAACCCTTGCTGGAGTGGCTGAAGTCCTCACAGGGAGGCCTCACCCAGTAAGGAGAAAAGAAATAGTCTGGTCATGATCTGGCAAGGCAGCTGTGCGGTGCTGTGCTGTGGGGGCCTCTCCTTGTCTGGATCACTTGTATTCTTCAAAACCTGCAGGCTGAAAAAACTAAGCCTACTGAACTACAGAGATAATGGCTGCCCCCCTCCCCCCCAGAAACTCTTTCCAGACTCAGGCAGACTCCACCCTGCTGCCACTGTCCAGCTGAAACTCCAAGCCCATGGTTCTCAATCTGCAAGGCACTGCGGAATTGGGGCTCACAGAACGATGTCACTTGGCTCCCCCGGACCCAGGCCCCTTCCTAGGGACATGCACGGAAGGATTTCTCACCCTGCAAGCGTCCTGGGGCTGGAGTATTTAAAACTCTGTGTGTGCCTGGGGGGGGCCGCTCTGCTAGACTCCACACAGCTCTGTGAATTGGACCCAAGGCCCTGGTGGCATGAGCTCATGAGAGGATTATCCTTGAGTTGCAAAGACCTGTGGGAGAAGTGTAGTTTCCTAGGTGGGATCACACTATCACTTACCACTTCCCTTGGCTGTAAGTGAGGGTTCCCTTAGCTCCATGCCTTAACCAGTTGGGCCGTCGCCCCAGCCTGTTCTCTCTTCGCTCTTCATTGGTCCAGCTGTTTGCCTAGTCAGTCCCAGTGTGAGAACCCAGATATCTCAGTTGAAGGTGCCGAATTCACTCACTCCTTTCATTCCTCTCTGTGAGTGCCAGGAACTGCAGTTGCTTTCAATAGGACATTTTGGCTCCTCCCTCTGGGGCCAAGATGTTTCAATGGGACAAAACTGAATGAATGGAAAAGCCCTTAGTTTCTTGGTTGGTCTATTAAGTAATATTCTACCAGGAGGTTCTATTCATCTATTCTGAAGTTTTAAAAACAAATATAGTAGCCCAAATCTGGTGGAAAAGCATCATCAAGCACATTATTAGGCTTACTCTGATCAAAAAGATCAGTCTTATAATTCCTTATATCCCAGAATTGGATCCCTGTCTCATTTGCCTTTTCTTATTGATACTCTAGTTCTTTAGATTTTGGAATATTGACTTTTGATATAATGGAAAATGCAATATACAAAGACTAAGAGGCAAAGGCCATTATTCAATAACGTAGCTGAAATACAGATTGAACAATGTAAGTTATACAAGCAGCTAGTCTTCACAAACTGCACCTGGGCCTCTCCAATGCTGACCTCTGATTCCTATTGCTTTACTCCTCAGAATTTTTGCTTACATGTCCTAACTTCCACTATCTACTGTAGCATCTTTCTAAATCCACTGTCCTGCCCCAGCAAATTGGTCCATCAAAGAGAAGATTCTGAAAATACTACAAGAAAAAATATAAGATACTCTTTCTTTGATTAATAAATCTCACAATAGTAATCTATCACTGATCCCATAACACCAGTTCTTACTCTGGTTACCAGTTGAATATCAGCCCATGAAGAGCCATGAAATTCATAGTGAAAGGATCATATTTGCTTACAGAAAGAGCCTTTTAAACTGGACTCTGTATATGATCGTGGCTTCTACTAGTAGGCCCTAGTCATGTGCTTCTAAATTTATGAACTTGTACAAAGATCCTATCTCAATATGAATATATTTAAATCTCTACTCAAAGAGATTGTCTCAGCTTTGACAATAGAAGCTGGATAATCTTCTTTAGAAAAATCATTCTGAATCCTTAGGAGCTTGGTCCCCACTCTATTCCTTGTTACTAAACCTTTTTTTACACTTTACTCCTCTTAGAAGTAAGGGAGGAGATTCCACATTAAGGTAATTAAATTGAGCCATGAGTAAGAGCAAAATTTTCTTTCCTGGGTTATGAAATTAAACAGAAGCAGAAGAGCAGAAACTGTTACCAGTGTTATCTGCAGATGGTTTTAATGTTGCTACTTTAAGAAACACTCTTGGCTGGGTGTGGTGGCTCATGCCTGTAATCCCAGCACTTTGAGAGGCCAAGGCGGGCGGATCACCTGAGGTCGGGAGTTCGACACCAGACTGACCAACATGGAGAAACCCTGTCTCTACTAAAAATACAAAATTAGCCGGGCATGGTGGCATATGCCTGTAATCTCAGCTACTTGGGAGACTGAGGCAGGAGAATCGCTTGAACCTGGGAGGCAGAGGGAGCCTGAGTAACAAGAGCAAAACTTTGTCTCAAAAAAAAACCAAAAACAAACACTCTTCATAGTTTCTGAATTTAAAGCTAAATTGAGCATTTTGTTTGTGTTTTTTAAATTATTTTGGCTGTAATTGGTAAAGCATAATATCTTCTTTCAAGGAAAAAACAAAACAAAACAAAGAAAAACTGGACCACTGGACCAAAGTTTCTTTTTGTTAAAAGGCTATTCTAAAACAATTTAAGGAGAGGTAACCATATGTTAGTTAATGGATACAAAAGTACAGCTAGATAGAAGGGATATACTGTAGTGTTCTATTGCAGAATATTTTAAACATCTTTGGGGTAGATAGTATCCTTCATGTTTCTGTATTTTCTACATAGCAGAGAGTTGGGCACATAAGAAAGCTCAATGGAGATTTGGTGATTGGTAGATTAAAATAATGAAATAGCATAAGCAGAATAAATAGTCTCCTCTTAATTTTCCACTTGTTTTTCTCTCTTGTTTCTTCCCAGAGATAAACAATTGCTAATAACTAATGGGTTCAATTTAATTCAAAAATTATATTGAAGTCTCCTCTTTGTAACAGGCAATGGTCTAAGCACTGCCAAGGATGAAAAGGTGAGTTAGACAGGGGCGAATAGAGGTAAGAGATAAATATATATAGAATAGATTATAGAACAAGGCATTACTTAAAATAGCATCAACGTATAAACCTATTACATTATTTATTAGCAAAAGTGAGTTCCAGAATCTCTGCAGTCACTGTAAAAGCACCGGACCTCAATTTGTTTCTTAGAAATGGTTCTGCAGACACATGGACCAATGGAACAGAATAGAGAACCTAGAAATAGGATTACACAGCTACAGTCATCTGATATTTGATAAACATGAAAAAGAAAAGCAATGGCAAAAAGTATTCCCCTATTTAATAAATGGTGCTGGGGAGAACTGGCTAGCCATATGCAGAAAACTTAAACTGGGCCCCTTCCTTACACCATATACAAAAATCAACTCCAGATAAAAACTCTAGAAGAAAACCTAGGCAATGTGATTCAGGACATAGGCACAGGAAAATATTTCACAAGAAAAATGCTAAAAGCAAGTGCAACAAAGCAAAATTTGATAAATGGGATCTAATTAAACTAAAAAGCTTCTGCAAAGTTAAAGAAAGTATAATCAGAGTGAACAGACAACCTACAGAATCAGAGAAACTTTTTGCAATTTATTTGCCTGACAAACATCTAACATCCAGAGTCCATAAGGAACTTAAACAAATTTATAAGAATAAAACAAACAATCCCATTACCAAGTGGGTAAATGACACAAACAGACACTTCTCAAAAGGAGACATACATGCATCCAATAGACATATGAAAAAGCTCACCATCACTGATCATTAGAGAAATATAAATCAAAACCACAATGAGATACCATCTCACGCCAATCAGAATGGCTATTGTTAAAAAGTCAAGAAACAACAGATACTGGCGAGGTTGTGAAGGAAAAGGAACACTTTCACACTGTTGATCAGAGTGTAAATTAGTTTAACTATTGTGGAAGACAGTGTGATGATTCCGCAAAGACCTAGAGACAGAAATACTATTTGACCCAGCAATCTCATTACTGGGTGTATTCCCAAAGGAATATAAATCATTCTGTTATAAAGATACATGCATGTGTATGTTCATTGCAGCACTATTCACAATAGCAAAATCATGGAATCAACCCAAATGCCCATCAATGATAGACTTGACAAAGAAAATGTGGTACATATACACCATGAGATACTATGCAGCCATAAAAAGGAACAAGATCATGACCTTTGCAGGTACATAGATGGAACTGGAGGCTATTATCCTCAGCAAACTAATGCAGGAAGGAAAAAACAAATACGGGATGTTCTCACTTATAAGTGGGAGCTAAATAATGAGAACATATGGACACATGGTGGGAGGACAACACACACTGAGACCTGTTAGAGGGTGGGGTGTTGGAGGAGGGAGAGGATCAGAAAGAATAGCAAATGGATGCTCAGCTTAATACTTGGATAGTGGGAAGATATGTGCAGCAAACCACCATGGCTTACGTTTACTTATGTAACAAACCTGCACATGTACCCTTAAACTTAAAATAAAAGTTGAAAATTAAAAAAAAATGGTTCTGTCCATTTTTCATCAGGAAAGCAAGTCAGAACTGCGAACTCCACAGATACTCTCACAAATGCAAAACACAAAAATGAAGATGATACTAGTAAGGACTAACAACACATTATTATTATTATTTAGTTTAAGGTACAATCTGTAATGGGAAGAACTTTACTATCCTATGCTACATACCTTCAATACAAAGTACAATAGATGTGCCTTGGAGGGTTCCAGTGAAAATCTCTTTGGATGCTCAATATAGTGATGTGTTTTAGAGGAACTGAACTCAAGAGAATATGCTCACTAAAACACAAACACAAACACACACACAAACAGAAAGAGAGAGAGATTTAGAGAGAGAAAAAAGAGAGAGACAGAGAGAACAAATTGTGTGCATAGTTGATTTTGTGGAAGAATTTTTTGGTCACTTTGAATTTCCCATATGGACATATAAACAATTATAGTTAACTATATTTTGAGTTGTTGGGAAGATATTTGTAGTGCATTTGGGATGCAGATTTAGAATTCTAATGATTTTCTTGCGGAGGTATATTTGGGAAATATTGCTGTATAGGTGGCAGAATCATACTTTGCCCATAGTCTCATCACATTGATCATAATATTTGTCAAATATTCTGTAATCAATCATTACATCCTCTTCCCTAGTCTCTTCAACATTTCATAGAATGTATTTTTCTCCTAAGTGAATTGATTTCTTGGGTCACTCCTAAGTATACATGCATTTTCTTATATGTGTGTAAGCCTCCTTGTTGTTCGGTAGCAACTCTTGGCATTAATTGAGAATTGATTTATTCTCAAGCTTTTCATAAATAAACTAGCGAGTAAGATTCCAATGCCGCATAACTAAAAGTTTCAACCCAAAAAGCGTGCCAAAGGGAAACTGAATGAGGGTACACCAGGATGAGATACCTAAGAGCTGCCTTGCAAGGTTTACAGGAGTGCAGAAGTAAGCCTTTAGCAGTCTAAGTAAAGAGGTCTATTAAAGCGTAAAGGTCAAGCAGCAACACGTCAGTGGGGGAGGAAAAAATTCTCCTTATTTAGAAAAACTGTTGGCATTTGTATCATTACCTATTTCCATTGATAAATGCTATTATTCTAAACTGCTCTATTTAGTACTGTCTTTTAAATTATAAATCTGCATGCCAAATGTGAGGAAAAAAGGCATTTGCTCTGTTAGTGGCAACATAAATAGATCACGGGAGAAGACACTCCTTTCTTCCCAAGCTGTGTGGACAATATTTTTTGTAGGATTCTTCTCACTAAGGTGGAGACATTAAAATTTAAGCTGCTAAAACAAAAGTTAAAATTCTGAGAGGATAATTCCCTTAACTTGAAAATCAGGAAGTATACTGATGTATTGATGAAAACCAGCACAAAAGCTGTCACACACTACAGTGTTTATTTATGCAGAACCTCCCTTTTTGCATTAGCACAGAAACTGGCAACCACACTGAGGTATAAACAGTATCTTTTGTGAAGCTTGGGTTTGAAATGGGGGGTTCTTAAGCAGGACTTTCTAATCATGATCTGATGTTATTTTTTTTGGAAATAATAATAGAGAAGCCAAGTATGCGCCATCGACTTGACGATAAATTTAGAGCATTTCTTTGTTGTGTATGCCTTCCTGGCTTCTATATTATCAAGATGCCATCATACTTTAGAATAGTTGGAGGCTTTGTGATATGAAAATATTATAGTTAGTTTCAAATAAAAATAGTAAAATTAAAATAAAAAACAAAACTGCAAAACAAGAACAATCAAGGTAAATTATGTAACATAAACAACTTTGGATTTTATGTTATTTAAGACTAAACTAGGAACCACAATTGTGGTTCAGTTATGTTGAACCGCAAACAAAACTAAACATGAAGGTAAAAAGAATATTTGGTTTAAAAATCATATAAAAAAATGCAAGTGCCTGTGCTTTTACTGAGTGGGAATCTAACTCTGAAGCTGTCACAAGGACAGCTTGCTATCACTTGATGCTATAGTATGGAGCGACTCAACCACTGGGTATTCGCAAAAGCATTAGCGGCACCAGAATTGAGTGTCTCACTTGTATTTCATAGGCGGGTGTTAAACAATGAGAACATGTGGACACAGGGAGGGGAGCACCACACATTGGGGTGTGTTGGGGGGGGCTAGAGGAGGGACAATGTGGGGGGAGGGTGGGGAGGGATAATGTGGGGAGAATGCCAGGTATAGGTGACGGGGGGATGGAGGCAGCATACCACCTTGCCATGTATGTACCTATGCAACAATCCTGCATGATCTGCACATGTACCCCAGAACCGAAAGTACAATTCAAAAAAAGAAATAGAAGTTCTATTTCTCAAAAGACCTTTCAGATACCAATTCACAATGCTACTTTAAAAATCCCAAAGATAGTCTGTGACGAGATAAGAAATTTTACACAACTTAGAAAGGTGCATTGAAAGTGCAAACATTTTTATCTGATTTTCTGAGTTGTTCTATGTGACAAAAAAGCAAAGTGATTTTTATAAATTAGGGTGGCACACAACTTCTCAACCTTGAATATATAACCACATCATTGTGATGGGATGATGGAATTTTTTCTTATATTTAACAAAATGTTGCATCCTCCTATTATCATAGCTCACTCAGCCTACAGAGAAAACATTAAATGGACTGGAGAAACAATAATCTATTCCAGAAAGCAAATGCCCTCTATTATCTTCACTGGAGAGCATTAGCTCTGCTCCCAGGGTGGAGCTGTTTGTACACAGAAAGAGTGGACCTAGAAAATAGCCTGGCTCTTTAAAGATCTAAACCAAACTTTTGGAATTATACCCAGAAACAGATGGCTGGCCAGCTCTCTGTGTAGCTGCTTCACTGTTGACAGAAGCAACTGGAGACCTCAGAAGAAATACGCTTTAGGATCAGTAGCCTATAGTCTAGTGGGTAGGCTAGGAAAGTCTTAAGAAGGTTTCAAATGTGGTTTGTCCTGAATAAAATTCTAAGCAGGAATTTCTGTTTGCAATATGGGGAGGAGCTTCATGCTTCATTGCCCTAGAGAACATTTCTGATTATTTCTCCTGGTATAAAACCAGCTCTCTTCTTGATTTTCCCATTTCTTTTAGTGGCAGTAAGACAATATGTGGCTAAGAATATAAATACTGACCACCTGGGTTAGAATTTGACCTTAAGCACGTTATCTAGCCTCTTGGACATTCAGGTTATCAGTGAAATGGAGTACCACTGAGTTGTGGTAAACATTAAATGACATAATTAATTTAAAGGGCTTAGCACAGAAATCTGGCATTTAGCGTATTCAACAAACGTTTAATACTGTTACTAAAGAGCACCACCATTTCCCCAAGTCTGGAATTCCCATTCATTCAAAACAAAATCATTTTTTCTAATGTTTCTCCTTCATATGATTTCTTCCAGCACCAGGCCTTGTAAAGAATGGCTCCTAAACTTCTTTGGAAGTTGTCCTTTTGTTTCAGTATCTGAATTATCAAAATAGTTCCCTATTTGTCACCAGGAATATAGAAGAGCATCCCCAATTGGTTTCTCAATATATTTGCTGTCAGATTAATCTTCCTAAATGAAGTGCTGCATGTGAAGCCATTGCAAATGTGCTACTGACTTGGAATTCAGTTCCTAGCAGTGTTAGCTGTGGGTGGACCTACCCTGATGGTTTGTAGAATTGTTATATCCTACTCCACAGCATAAGCCCAGTATTTCCGCTACAAAAGCTGGAGAACCCACGACAAGTATGTCATTGCCATTGTTATACTAATGATCTGTTTGTAAGGGCAAGAGTATATCTGCTTTGCTCACCATTGTATCCCTATCCCAATCACATCCCGAGGCACATAGTAGATCCTCAGTAAATATTTGATTAATGAATACATGAGTTAATGAGTGAAATGGTATTACAGATACTCTTATTGCTTTAGCTTTGTGTGATTACATTTGTGGTAATTTCAGAAGATCATTCAAAGAAAGTTAACATCATTGCCTGGCATTCAATTACATGCCATGTTCCATTCAGACCAAGTTATGATAATTTAGTCATCATTTGGCATGTGAGAACGGGGAAGTCATTTATAAACATGAATGGTATGCATTCAGATATGATTAACAATGTGAGCTAGAATCAGCGTAGCAGCCAAAGCCCCATTTTCCAAAGACAAGACAGTGAGAGAAATTAAGTCTAGGAAAGAAGAAGTTGTTGCTGGAAAGGAGAGAATACAAGAAGAGCCTAGCCAATGAGAACCACTTTTTTTAGCAGACGGAAATGTGTTCACTACTGATTTCAACCCTAGGAGCAAGTGGCAGCTTATATTTTACAATTCCAAAAAACATTCAGGAACCATTTAACCTTCCTGGAATGGATACAAACAATGGGTGCTGTTGCTATTCTATGATCCTAACACAAGTATTCTTTATATATTGAGAAGGAAATTGTGGTATCTGCCAACTTGAGACTGTGCCTGCATCACATATATCCAACAGTAGCAAAGACTCACTCCTAAAAGAGGATGCAGTGTTAACAAATATGAGATGGCCAAATTCTTCAAAATCCAAAAGAGAAGTTAGATGTCAATTGATGTGACTATTCTTAGAAGTTTGACTTTTTCCAATAAGACCTATATTCAGGTACTGCGGGATTTTAAGCAGTTCTAGAATGTTAAGAATGGTTGAAGGGTTAAAAAATAATAATGATATTCTTATAAGCTTGAAACATGGGTAAGTTACAGAATAAAATAAGAATCCCAGGATAACAAAACATTTCATTCCCTATCCTTCTCATAATAATTTAAAATGTATTTCCACTTGCATTATACCAAATAATCCTCACAGCAGCAGTACACAAGTGAAGAAACTGATGCCTCAGAAGATGAAGTGACTTGCTCAATATTATATATCCAGCAATTGTGTTCATCTGAAAAAATGAAAATAATCCCTTCTCCATCTGCCTGACAACATTTCAGGGAAGATATACTAAGATAATATATTACTATCCACACAGAACCTTGCACTTGCTAAGTAAATGTGTAAGAGCAACCATTTGTTTAGCCATCTGTGTGGTGTGGGTGCACGGGGGCAGACTAGCCAGACCATAGTGGAGACGTCAAAAGGTGATTGCAAACAGAAGGCAACTGTAAAGAGAAACATTCTAGGAAGGTAGGAATTCCTCAGCTTACACTACAGGTTGCCTGATAAATACTAAAGTATAATGGCCAATCTTGAGCAATAATAAGTGAAAGAACATAGGATGCTAATATTTCTAAGCAAACTCAAATATCCTGCTTTTAAGATTCTGGTCCTAAGTAAGGCACAGGCTCCCCCACTATTCCCCCTCCATCCACTTTCCCATCTGTGGCCTATCCAAGAAAATGAATGCTGTCTTCACAAAGTTCCCACAGTGGAAACAGGTGACAGGCTTCTGAGTCAAGGAAACATCAGTGGGAAAAATTCAAGCTGGAATTTTTCAAATGGAGGAGTGGCGACTTAACATATTCAAGTCCCTTTGTTAGATAGATGAGCAGAGGCGAATTTTGTAGCAAAAGCTGTTTCATTTTGTTTGTTTGTTTTGTTTGATGTTGTTTTGGTAAATGCTACTGCCTTCACACAACAGACCTGTCTTTTGCAAAGAGACTATTTATAAACTCTGTACCACTGCTACCCCAGTCACCAACCTCCAAAGCCTGGATTTACTTGGTGAGGTTCTCTATCAGTATCACTAACTTGGAAAATCTGACTGTGAAGAAATAGCTTGATTACACTGGCTGCACATGTAAATGTTCCAATAATAATTTCTAACTCATCCCCTTTGAAGTTATTGTTTTTTTCCCCCCATTAGATAAGATCGGTACTAGCATTGGTTAAATTTTATATCCTCCACCTTCCTGAACACATAAGTACTCCTCTCTCTCACACACACACACACACACGTTTGTTTTTTACCCTGCAGGTTTCACAGCTGGTGGGTGAACAGAACAGTCTCTGGGTTGAGACTTTACACTGGTTTCCCTGACCTGGAAGAGTGAAAAATCTAGATTATTTCAGGAATTCATTATAAATTTTCCACCCTTCTCTGTCTCATCATGTCTTATCTACAAAATGGGGTGTTGGGGAGGCAGGAGTCCTGTCTTTCTGATCTAACATCGCCTTATGTTGAGAGATTAGAATTGAAAAACACAAGCAAGCAAATTTAAAACAATTTGTTGAGAGAATGAATCGAGTAACTATAAACAGGCTTCTAGGTGTTCTTGAATGGAAGATATTACTATCAAGGTACAGAACCTTTGCAGAACAGTGCTTTTGAGGCCTGGGGTGGGTTCAGAGCTAAGGAAGTTTGAGTTACTGCCAAGCTACAGTCCCAGGCCCTGCGGGGAGTCAGGTCCAAGTTTGGGAAAACAGTCAGAGTCAGGGGTTATTGTGGCCTGGACAGAGGCAGAAAGACACGACACAGCAGGCTTCCTTCCTGTCTTGCTCTTATCTGAAGTTGCAGAGAGTGGGTGGAGTATGCCTGAGGTGCAGGTGAGGCACGTTTAGCCTGAGCCGGCCAAGGGCTCCACCTCCCCTCCTCTTTCCCCAGTGGCAAATCCGCTCCACCCTGCAAACCCCAACTCAGGCACTTGGGCCCCTTTCGGGCCCCCTTCTGCTCCTTCCTTTAGGCACCTCCCTTGGGCCCGCCCACGGTCTCCCACCCAGTTTGGGACTACGTCATAAGTATCCCAGACCTCGGCTTGCAGCAGTGTTAGACTGAAGATAAAGTAAGTGCTGCTCGGGGTTAGTGCGATCTCCTCTTGTAATCTGCAGCCCAGGACGCTGATTCCAGCAGTGCCCTGCTGCGCAACCCGAAGATTCACTATGGTGAAAATCGCCTTCAATACGCCCACCGCGGTGCAAAAGGAGGAGGCGCGGCAAGACGTGGAGGCCCTCCTGAGCCGCACAGTCAGAACTCAAGATACTGACCGGCAAGGTAGTTGTCCCGGGCCGGGGTGGGGAGGGGGTGGGCGAAGGAAAAGGGCTGGTAGTAGAGGACAAAACAAAGCTTCCCCTGGAGGGCCCCTCTTGCCCCTCTTGCGCTGTCCCTGGGGTTTACCCGGTCGCCTGGTTCAGTGTCGTCGCGCCACCTTTCTGCTTACCGCACCCTATGTCACTCTGCATCCCCGCGTGTCGTGCTATGTTCCGTTTGTTCCAGTCCACACCACCTAGCCTGGAGGGAGGTTAGAGAGAGTTTGAGGAGATGCCCTGGGACTTGTCATTGTCTCGGGGAACAGGTAGGGGCCTGGGGATCAAGGAGGGGCTTGTCGCCCTGTCCCTAACTCCAGGGGGCGCGCATACTCTCCCCAGGGACAGGGGGACACAGGGGGGTGAGCAAGATTTAGGAGATTTAACATTTCTTTCTTTCTTTCTTCTTGGTGTGGATGAGTTCTAAAGACAATAAATCTTTCTGTGATCTCCAGAGTTTTCGTGGAGGTGGGGTGAGGAGCATAGTTCACTTTTTAACTCCAAGCAGTATGGGTTGAGGCAAGGGGTCTGCTTGAGCTCGACAGTATTTTCAGTTTCTGTCTGGTCATAGGTGGCTTTAAACATTAGGTAAAGGAGCTGTCAAAATAGAGGTGGGTCTTAATGCCAGTTTTGGGTGTTCACTGTGCCCTTTTACTGCCAGAGCGTTGTATGTTTTTAGAGTGGTATTTCCTAACCAAAACACTCTTCTGTAAAAATAAATGTGGGGGATACTTTTCATTATTTTAAATTTTTTTCTCGTTGAACAATATCCCATTTCCTCTATATAGAGATCTGAAGCAGGTCCAGTGTTGTAATTTAAACTACTAGATTTGCCTGGAACTGGGAAACTCTTCCCCTAAATGTTATCCATTATTTATTTAGTCCTATTTCTATTTTTAAAAAATATCTACTATGCTTTCAGGGTTTGTATACGACTCCTCGTTTTCCTGAGTATAATCTCAATTTTAGAGGGCAATAGTATTTTCTTCTGTGTTTTATGAAATCTGCAAACTGTTGGAGCTTGCAGATCCATCCTAACTTGTCATGTTCTCTATACATTTTTAACTTTTGTGTTCAAAGTGGAGACATAACAAAATCCTTTGAGTTAAATGGGAATCCATGTAGTAAAAGTTGATTGTGCACACAATTTGAAATGTTAATATGCTTATCCAGAGTTTTATTATAGGAAACTTTCAGTATCAAACCCTGCAATAAAACTAGCTTTTGTGTATTATACATCTTAGAGCTCAAAAGTACCACCCTCTTGCATTGTTAAGATTTTGATTAAATGACAGAGGTCAAACATGTTCTCCTGCTTAGTTTGTAGGTAAAACATGTTCAGAATTTTAGGGGGAGTCTAATTAGAGACCAGTAGTTAAATACAACCACACAGTAATCCTTTTTTTTTTTTTCCTCACGGCCGAGCACTTCATGACTTGTGGATAGATTCAGTTAATATGCAAGCAATACTTCTGCCAGGACTGTGGTTAGATGACGAATAAACAAAACTGAGCATTAGCACTTTGATTATACTTTGATGTTAGATTTGGGGGGAAATTTAAGAGGATCCTTACCTGGTCACTATAGGACACTGATAATAACGCTTGACATATTGTATTGTAATACATTGATCAGCTAGCTCATTAGAGGTTGAGCATGACAAATATAATGTCAGACATATTGTACAATGACTTCAAAAGAGTTCAAAGAGATGATTAGCTATGATAATTGATGGTTTGCTCCAACCTGAATTCCAATAAATGTAAATGAAAACAAAAAATCCTTACTTCTAGCATGTACAGATATCTTATGAAATTGAAATTTTAATATTTAGGCATTGCTTAATAATAAACTTCCTGAATTATTGAAAGAATAAATGAAATTACAGTGCAAACTGTTTTATGTCTCAGTAGCAAGAAAAAATAAATTTATTTCTCAGAATTTCAAATTAAGCTATTATGTGACCTATGAGCAAGTTACTTCATCTTTCTGAAACTCATTTTAATCATCTAAAATAGATTTTTTAGGTCTCCGGTTCTAAATTATTATACCATAATTCCAAATCAAAATTTACAGTTCTCTTTGTAGTGCTAATCTTAGTGCAGGTTTTTTAATAAAAATAATTAAAAGTTCCTGAAAATTACTGGGACACAGAAAAGTCTTCGAGGTTTATAGAGTACTAATCAATGGAGGGTTTGAACTTAAATAAATTTAGCTAAGAAAATGGGAATCTCAAATTTCTTTGACCTTCAAATAAATATATTTTTGGAAAAAACATTTATCAAATGATTGTCTGTTCTTTCATCTTCTGCATTGACTTGAAATCCATGCATTTATTTTCACCAAATGAATTTAAGGCTAGTTAGCTCTGATAAACATTATAGTAGTTGTCCTAAAAAGAGCTAATGACCTAAATGACTAAAACAATTCGATTTACACACACATTTGAATGATTTACCCTTTAATGATCAGGGCCTAGAGTTGCTTACTTTATTTACTCAATCCCTGAATAATATTGCTGCTTAGGATGTATTTTGTCATACAACAGTGGGATTGGGAATGCCCTGGGAAGGGCACAATGAGTTGCTTGTTTGCTTTGAATCTTTCTTGTTTCAATCCGGAAGCAAATTATTGATTTAACAGAATATTGCAGTCACTGTAACACAGATAACTTTTGTGTCTAGCTATTGCAAATACTGCACTTAAAAATCGAATGTTTCACCCAGGACTTGGAAAATATTTAATTAATGCAATACACAGTTATAGAATATTGATAGATATTAAGAAACTTTTCTCAATTAAATTAGGAACATTAAATTTATATCTCTCCCTTCAATATTTTAATTTCTAAAATATGGAGAAAATGGTATATACCTTATAGAACTCCTTTTCTTTAAAACCTAATTTTAGGAAAATAGCTTTTTGAAAGTCAGTTAATAAATTAATCAAAGGATACTAATTCTCTTTTAAGTTGACAGACTGATTTGAATAAAATAGCAAAGAAAAAGAACCACATTCCAGAAAGTTAGTGATTATGTCTGTGTACTGGTTCAAAAAGTAATAACTGCTTCCATTTATTGAGTATAATTTCTAGAGATCAGCTCTACCACATTGTACCTATGGTTAACAATACTATATTATGCACTTAAAAATGTGTTAAGCATCAATGTCGTGTTAAGTGTTCTTAGCACAATAAAAAAGAATATGACATTGAAGAAATAAATGGCAGTTTTAATTTGATTCTTGATGCATGTATTTTGAAATAATTTCGTATCTATATTTGGGTTTAGAAATTGCAGATGGAAGGTTAATATAATTGGAGACATTTTTTACATCTATTAGATTCAGAAATTGTCTTGAAATAAAGTTAGACTAAAAATGAGTTAACATTTTAAAAAATATCTTGGGTTTCAAGGGAGGTAGATTGTACACAAATTCAACTATGTGTCTAAAAGTACAATCTGGTTTTGTTTTTGGTTTTGCTTTTAATAAATAGGAGCTCCGAGTTGCCACCCAGGAAAAAGAGGGCTCCTCTGGGAGATGTATGCTTACTCTCTTAGGCCTTTCATTCATCTTGGCAGGACTTATTGTTGGTGGAGCCTGCATTTACAAGTACTTCATGCCCAAGGTAATAATAATTATAATTATTGTACTTTGGATTATTACTTGCTAGACATTTAGTAGCAACTTAAAAAATTATGTAGTGGTGACTGGAGAAAAGATTTAAGGAAAGATTTCAAGTTCTTTCAGTTCATAAAATTTATTTGTCTTCATGGTGATAGCTATAGTCAACAAGCCTCTGCTTGACACATAGTACAATGAATTGACCTAAGTGGGAAGAACCATTCAAATGTCGCGGTAATGAGCATTAGAAGGTTGTAATTTTCCTTTTTTTTGTCTTTTAGAGCACCATCTACCGTGGGAGAGATGTGCTTCTTTGATTCTGAGGATCCTGCAAATTCCCTTAGTGGAGGAGAGCCTAACTTCCTGCCTGTGTCTGAGGAGGCTGACATTCGTGAAGATGACAACATTGCAATCATTGATGTGCCTGTCCCCAGTTTCTCTGATAGTGACCCTGCAGCAATTATTCATGACTTTGAAAAGGTAGGTTTCTCAGTCTTATAAGTGTTCCAGGATTTTCCTCTCTCTCTTTTACTTTGTTGGTAGATATTAAATTTATTCATGAATGCACATGTTTTTGAGGCAAAGCCTTTCCATTCTTCTGTTGTTGAATACACATTAGTTGATTTTGAAAGGATGTAGCTACTTGATCAAGTGGTAGTTGGAAAATTTGCAATGTTAATGCATTCTATGTCTTACCTATTTTTCTCTACCTAACAGGGAATGACTGCTTACCTGGACTTGTTGCTGGGGAACTGCTATCTGATGCCCCTCAATAACTCTATTGTTATGCCTCCAAAAAATCTGGTAGAGCTCTTCGGCAAACTGGCGGTGTGTATTTCGGAGTTCAAATTTTTACATAAGCATTTACAAATATTTTTATTTCCTTTTTTTTTTTTAAAGAAAATAATGAGTTTGGCAAAACATTTCATTTTATTGAAATAATTTTCAAATAAAAAAATGTCGTGATCCTAAAACTGCTCTAAAAATAAAGATTATTTTTATAGTCATTATCTGATATAGAAAAGGATTTAAATCATGTCTTTAAGAATTTGGTCAAATGACATGAACAGACACTTTTCAAAAGAAGACATACATGTGGGCAACAAACATATGAACAAGAGCTCAATGTCACTGATCATTATTAGATAAATGCAAATCAAAACCACAATGAGATACCGTCTCACACCAGTCAGAATGGCTATTACTAAAAAGTCAAAAAATAGTGATGCTGGTGAGGTTGTGAAGAAAAAGGAATGCTTATACACTGTTGGTGGGAGTGTAAATTAGTTCAGCCATTACGGAAAATACTGTAGCGATTCCTCAGATCTAAAGACAGAAATACTATTCGACCCAGCAATCACATTACTGGGTATATGCCCAAAGATATATAAATCATTTTATTATAAAAACACATGCACAAGTATGTTCAATGTAGCACTATTTATAATAGCAAAGACATGGAATCAACTTAAATGACCGTCAATGATAGACTTGATAAAGAAAATGTGATACACATACATCATGGGATACTATGCAGCCATTAATAATAAAAACAAGAACATTTATTTGCAGAAACGTGGATAGAACTGGAGGTCATTATCCTTAGCAAACTAACACAGGAACGGAAAACCGAATACCATATGTTCTCACTTACAAGTGGGAGCTAAATGAAAAGAATACATGGTCACGTAGAGGGGAACAACACACACTGGGGCCTTTCAGAGGGTGGAAGATGGGAGAAGAGAGAGGATCAGGAAAAATAACTGATGGATACTAGGTTTAATACCTGGGTGATGAAATAATCTGTACAACAAACCCCATGGCACAAGTTTACTTATGTAACAAACCTGCACTTGTACTACTGAACTCTTTAAAACTTTTTTTCTGAAGTTAAAAAGGAAAAGAATTTCTCATTTCAATCTTTGTTTTTCATTTTTAGAGTGGCAGATATCTGCCTCAAACTTACGTGGTTCGTGAAGACCTAGTTGCTGTGGAGGAAATTCGTGATGTTAGTAACCTTGGCATCTTTATTTACCAACTTTGCAACAACAGAAAGTCCTTCCGCCTTCGTCGCAGAGACCTCTTGCTGGGTAAGTAACATATTCCTTCCTTCACCCTGTGTTACACAGTGGAGGAAAGTGGAGGTGGAATACAGGAGAAAGTGGGAAATAAGTCTAGATACATTTTCATTACCATAAAAATTTCAAAAGCCACTTTTTTGTGCATTTCCTTACAGGTTTCAACAAACGTGCCATTGATAAATGCTGGAAGATTAGACACTTCCCCAATGAATTTATTGTTGAGACCAAGATCTGTCAAGAGTGAGAGGCCACAGATAGAATGTGGTTGGTAATAAGAAGTCAGAGATTGATAATATGACTTTAACATGAAAGTTTATGGGATACTCAAGATATTTACTTATGCATTTACTCTACTGCTTATGCTTTTTTAAAAAGGCTAAAAAAACTACTAACCACTGCAAGCTCTTGTCAAATTTTAGTTTAATTTTCGTTGCTTGTTGTTTGAAACGGAAATTACATGATTTTCATTTTTTTCTTTGAATTTATAGGGTTTAGATTTCTGAAAGCAGCAGGAATATGTCAGCTAACATCTTGACAATAAATTTCATCCTTTGTTTTTTTGTTTGTTTGTTTTCTTTAAGGAAGCTCTTTACTCATGGTGGAGCAATTTTAAAATTTGAATTATTTAAAGTTGTTTTTGAACTTTTTGTGTAAAACATATCAGATCTCTTAACATTGTTGGTTTTGTTTTGTTTTTCATTTTGTACAACTTTCTTGAATTTAGAAATTACATATTTGCAGTTTCGTTAGGAGCTCTGTAGTTAACCTGACTTATATGTAAACAATTTTCATGAGACAGTCATTTTTAACTAATACAGTGATTCTTTCTCACTAACATCTGTATTGTGGAATAATACACAAAACTGTGTAGGTGCTGAATGCTGTAAGGAGTTTAGGTTGTATGAATTCTACAACCCTATAATAAATTTTACTATATACAACCACGCTTTCCTATATTTCATCACTTGAGATATATTCAATGTGAATAATTAATATTACATATTTAGCTTTTGGTGTACCTATAACAGATCTAAAATTATGAGCCCAACTTTGCCCCCATTCCCACTGACACATTTTTATATTTTATAGTTTCATATTTTACTCCCTTTTTGATAGTATGTTAGTTACTCTTTTATAAACATCCCATAATTGGCTTGTCATGTAAATTCAACTGTTTATTTAGAGGCTTCAGGGCCATAGCACTTTAAAATCTTTTAAAGTGTTTTCTTTTCATAGAAAGTAAACAGATATACAAAGCTGTAAGAGATCACTAAAGACTAACTTTGGATAAGATATTGATACCTTTTAAGAACTTCAAATGACCTGATCATTACTAATGTATATAAGAGTCTAAACTTCATACCAAGTGGGCAAGAGTACTATAAACTCTTTCCCTTGTGTTAGGTGAAAAATTGCTCCTGATATCCCTGATTATCTGCTGCTACCGACTATTGGTCAATTTCAATAGCCAAAACTACTTAGTCAAATCCTACTATCATTATTTTGTAGTGAAACAAATTAAACATTTAACTTTAAGAATTTAGAAATAAAGCAATGGCATGAACAATAAAGCATACAGAAGGAAAAATTCAATGTTTAGAAGATAATAACAGTAATTGACAAATTCAAGAACTGGGTCTTTATAAAGAAGAATATGTAGAAAGAGTTTAATAAAATTTAACACCCATTGTTTGTCTTAAAATATGTATAGAAATTTAGGGAAAAGGAAATACATTATTTCCAAATTTATCTTAAATAGCATCACAACTAATGGTACAACACAGGAAAGGATGTTGGCTATTGAAGCTATTCAGTATTGTTCAGACATTCTGGCCAATGCAATAATATGTAAAACAAAAATAATTTTTTTCAAAGAGGGCTAAAATTATGTCTATTACTAGATGAGATTTTTACCATATAAGATACTAGCGGAATAGTCTAAACTTTAAAAATTAATAAGAAGATGCAGTATAATATAAACAAAAGCCAATGACTTTCCTTTATACCACAAACAACCAATTAAAGGGAAATACCACCAGGTAAAAAATATTTTACTCACAATAGCAACAGGGACATAAAGTAGCACCAACAAGAAATTTATGAAACTATAAAGAAAACCATAAAACTTAATTAACAGATACAAAATAAAAGTTAAGTAGAGAAAAGAGTAAGAACATTACAAATAGATAAATTCTTCCCCCAATTAAATATCTTGTTTTAAACAATTTCAATTAAAATCCCCAAATAATTTATTTTGGAATTTAGCAAAATTATTTGACGGTTCATTTGGAAGCATAAATAAGTTAGAATAGCTAAAGAAAAAAATGAGAAAAGAGTAACTGGGAACAGGTTGTTTTACATGAACAATTATTAAACCACAGCCAAATTCACAATAATTTTAAAGGTAACTTTCACACATGATAGAAAACTTTGATGCCAAGAAAGAGATTCTAGTGTGTAAAAGAATAGTATCCTAATGGAAGCTCCATGGAGTAAGATAAATTGTGCATCAAATTGTGCCACCAAATGTGACTAAATAAAAACAAACAAAAAAGTCCTAATGGCCATAGTGTAAAATAGCATAAGGGTAACAGCCCTCCAAATGCAGCATATCCTAACGTTTCACTGCTAAAGAATATTGTTTAAAAGAGAAAAACCTTTAAAAATGCTAAAAGTATAACTGAATGATAACCTGATGCTGGTGTTCATGAGTAACTGATATGTGATAGAGAATAGCTCTCTGATTATTTGTCCACAAACTCAGAGCCCCTAATCTGTGACTCATAAAAGTGGGCAGTCATATATCTAAGAATTGCACCAGGCAGTTTTGGGTTTTATAACTTGTGCCACCTTTCTATTCTATCCATTCACTCAGCCCCACATGAATATTCATTCATTCATTTATTATTTGTCAGGAAGGGGAATGGATAAGTTGTGAGCAAAACAGACATAGACCCTGCCACTATTAAACATATAGTCTCCTGGGGGGTAAAAGACTTTTTTAAATAATTCAGCTACTTTATTATAAAGAATTATAGAATGCTTATGAATTTATAATGGGGGGGGACCCTAGACTATTAATTAAGTCTCAACTTACTATGAAATTTGAGCTGAAAGCTGAACTATGTATAGTATAAATCAGATAAATTTCAGGCAGAAGTAATTGTAAGCTAAGTCCCTGAGTCAGGAAGAAATGTGGTTGTTGGGAAAAAATAAAAAGGGGCCTGAGCACATTGAGTAAAGAGAATTACATGAAAATAAGTTGGAAAATTAGGGAGAGTCCAGATAACGTAGAACCCTGTAGGCTATGTAAAAACAAACAAACAAAAACCTTTTGTCTTTGTACTTAAAGTAATTGAGACATTTGAAAGGTTTTAAGTAGGGCCATGGATGGGAGTAGATTGGTATTTTTAAAAGATTACTTTGACTGCAATGAGAAAACTATGTTACAGAAAGACAAAAGGGAAAATAGTAAAACCAATTAGGCCATTCCAGCAGTCCAAGCAAGAAATGATAATGGATTGGATGAAGAAAGTATCAATAATAAAATAAAGAAGTAGAGGAAATAAAGATACATTTTTTGGCATAAAAGTGATGGAATATAATTAGAAATTGCATATTTAAGATGAGGCATATCAAGGAGTGTTGTCATGGTGAGTCCCAGATTTCCGGCTTACATACTTGGATGAAAAATATTATGACTTGGCCCTGCAGATCTCAAAATTTACTTGGGTTAAATAGTGGGAAATTGATGTTTGATGTGCCATTCAGAGTTTCAGCAGTAAACAGATGACACCCTCAAACAGGATAATGGAGAGACATTAATAAAGCGGCAAAGTATAAAGTATAAAATGAGTTAATAAAAAATAAGTCTTAGTGAAGCTCACTAGAATTAACAACACTGGTGAACCCTCATGACCTCTATCCTCGAAGAGGCAAGGGGAAAGAATAAATCACAGAACTTGGAGAGACTAGTTATAGGTGAAGACTTTCCCTGACAGGAGCTGCAGGCTTTGGTAGAGGGATACAATTACCTTGTCTTTTAATCTCCTGTTGATGTCTCCCATTGCCCAAACTCAACTAGAAGCCAGAAGAATAGGAGTGCCTTGATGCAATCCACAAAGGTCAGACACCTGGGTACAAGCAGAACAGATCAGTGAAGAGTGGCTCTGGAGAACCTGAATGAGAATATCCAGCATAACCCACTCACTTTTCTCCACAACATTCTCTCTTTTGCTTATCCAGATAAAATATTCATATCCCTAGCATAGAGAACACACAAATTCTCATTAGCTACCATGCAATTGCAAGATAATGTCAATTATACATTTCTATCTAAAACTAAAATGTGAACCACCACCATTACTCTTTATATACGGCAGTAGCAATGGGGAGAGGGGAAAAAAGCCAAGTAAAGCATAGTTGCTTCAGTACTTGATTTCTAGCTGTTAAGGAGTCCTAAGCTGGTCATCTTAATTTTCTTCTCACACAACCAATTCATTATCTTCCTTTGCCATCTGTAGCGTCTTGTCTGGATGGGTTTTGTTTTACCTAGTGGAATAATTCAAATCTTTCTCACTGCAGGGTCTCGAGTCATTGGTGATCTTGTATTTGTTGTAGTTTTTCATTGATAATGGCCATTTGGCCAGGAAGGAGGAAAGGCACCTGAGTGAATCTTTTGAGTTCCAGTAATAGTTTTTCTTGGTTCCACTGTTTAGTAGCAACACAATTTTCCCTTGATAATTATAATCAATCACCTCAGCAAGTACAGTGATTATTTCTCTGTTAGTTAGTTTGTGGAGAGCCCACATGGCTAAGAATCAGTCTCAGGATCCAATTTAATGGAACCATGACTTCATTTCCTGGTGGAAGTACTCCATCCCTGAGCAGTAGGACTTCCAAAGCCACTGTATTTGTTCTTGCACTGCTATAAAGAAATACCTGATACTTGGTAATTTATAAAGAAAAGAGGTTTAATTAACTCAGAGTTCTGTAGGCTTAACAAGAAGCATGGCTTGGAGACCTCAAGAAACTTACAACCATAGCATAAGGCAAAGGGGAAGATAGAATGTCTTACTATGGCAGAGCAGGAGAGAGGGGAGAGGGGGAGAGGGGAGGGAGAGGGGAGAGGGGGAGAGGGGGAGAGGGGGAGGGGGAGAGGGGGAGAGGGGGAGGGGGAGAGGGGAGGGGGAGAGGGGAGAGGGGGGAGAGGAGAGAAGGGAGAGGGGGAGAGGGAAGTGCCACACACTTTTAAACCTCAGATCTCATGAGAAGGCATTAACTATCATGAAAATAACAAGGGTATTATATGCCTCCACAATCCAATCATGTCCCACACCAGGCCCCTCCTCCAATTTGACGTGAGATTTGGTCAGGGAAACAAACCCAAACCATAACATTCCATTCTTGGGCCCTCTCAAATTTCATGTCCTTCTCACATTTCAAAACCAATTATGCTATCCTGACAATCACCCAAAATCTTAATAATTCCAGCATTAACTCAAAAGTCCAAGTCCAGAGTCTCATCTGAGACAAGGCAAATCCTTTCCACCTATGAGCCTGTAAAATCAAAGCAAGTTAGTTACTTGCAAGATACAATGGGGGATACATTCATTGTGTAAATGCTCCCATTCTTAAAGAGAGAAATTGGCAAAAACAAAGGAGCTACAGGCCCCATGCAATTCTGAAACCCAGGAGGGCAGTGATTAAGTCTTAAAACTCCAAAATAAACTCCTTTGACTCCATGTCTCACATGTAGGGCATGCTGATGCAAGGGTTAGGCTCCCCCAGGACATGGGCAGCTCCATCCCCATGGTTCTTCAGAGTAGAGACCCCATGGCTGCTTTCATGGGCTGGCATTGAGTGCCTGTGACTTTTTCAGTCTCATGTTGCAAGCTGTTGGTGAATCTACCATTCTGGAGTCTGAAGGACAATGGCTCTCTTCTCACAATTCCACTAGGCAGTGCCTCAGTGGGAACTCTGTGTGGGGGGATCCAATCCCATATTTCTCCTCTGCAGTGCCCTAGTAGAGGTTCTGCATAAGGGCTCTGCCACTGCAGCAGACTTCTGTCTGGACATCCAGGCATTTCCTCACATCCTCTGAAATCTAGGCAAAGATTTCCAAAGCTCAGCTCTCGTCTTCTGCACACCTGCAGGCTCAACCCTACATGAAAGCCATCAAGGCTTGGAGCTAGCGCCCTCTGAGGCAATGACCTGAGCTGTACCTTGGCCCATTTTAGCCACAGCTGAAGCTGGAGCAGTTGGGATGCATAGAACCATGTCTGAGGCTGCACAGAGCAAGAGGGACCTGGGCCCAATTCGTGAAACCACTTTTCCCTACTAGGCCTCTGGGCCTATGATGGGACAGGCTGTTGCCAAGGTCTCTAATGTGCCCTGGAGACATTTTCCTCATTGGCTTGGCTATTAACATTCAGCTCCTCTTTATTAATGCAAATTTCTGCAGCCAGTTTGAATTTCTCCCCAGAAAATTGATTGTTCTTTTCTATCACATGATCAGGTTGCACATTTTCCAAATTTTTATGCTCTGATTCCCTTTAAACATAAGTTCCAATTTCAGATCTATCTCTTTCTTGAATCATATAAGTGTACATTTTAGAAACAGCCAGGTCATATTTTGAATGTTTTGCTGCTTAGAAACTTATTCTTCCAGATACCGTAAATCATCTCTCTCATATCCTAAGTTCCACAGATCTCTAGGGCAGGGGCAAGATGCTGCCAGTCTCCTTGCTGAAGTATAGCAAGACTGACATTTACTCCAGCTCTGAATAAGTTCCTCATCTCTATCTGAGACTGCCTCAACCTGGACTTCATCGTCCATATCACTATCAGCATTTTGGTCACAACCATTCAACAAGTCTCTAGGAAGTTCTGAACTTTCTCATATCTTCCTGTCTTTTTCTAAGCCCTCCAAATTGTTCCAACCTCTGCCCGTTACCCAGTTCCAAAGTTGCTTCCACATTGTCAAGTATCTTTATAGCAATGCCCCACTCTTCTGGTACCAATTTTCTATATTGGTCCATTTTCACACTGCTATAAAGAACTACCTGAGACCAGGTAATTTATGAAGAAAAGAGTTTTAATGGACTAACAGTTCCACAGGATTAACAGGATGCATGGCTGTGAGGCCTCAGGAAACTCAACAACTATGGTGAAAAGTAAAGTGGAAGATAGCACATCTAACCATGGCAGAGCAGGAGAGAGAGTGAGAGTAAAGGGGGAAGTGCCACACACTTTTAAACCATTAGATCTTATAAGAACTCATGCACTATCATGAGAACAGCAAGGGGGAAATTTGCTCCCATGATCCAATCACATCCCAACAGGCCCCTCCTCCAATTAGACATAAGATTTGGGCAGGGACATAAATCCAAGCTGCACAAGGTGCCAAAATCAAGATTGAGGGAACAGGAAGAAAAAATTTCTTCAGAACACTGTTAGATATAATATTATCATATAATAATAATAAAAATATAAAGGGGACGCTCTCATCTCTCTTATGGGGGAAAGAACAAAATTGACTGCTGCTTTAAAGTTTGGCCTGAAGGGTAGCACCTCAATCTTACAGATTGCTGACTCTCAACTGGAACAATAATTAAATCTTTTTAGGATATCATTCCTCATATCAAGTTTTAAGGATTCAATGAATGCTAACACTATTTTTATGACATGCAGTTTGGGTTGCATGTCAGTTTGTGTCCCATGGTCAAGGAATTTAGTTTTTATTAGGCCTGTTAGAAAGATGGAAACAATATTTCAATTTGGAAATAGTTATCAGAAGAAGAGGGCATGACCTTACTTCATAAGCTGAAGTATTGATGCTATAATTATCTTACATCAACTTTGTCTTTTATAGAAATTTCCAATGCTATTGTGTCTGATGGGTATATGGCACAAATGGCAGAGCAACTTACACTGGAGCCTACATCTAATATAGGTGTTTTCTTACTGTAGACCATACTCAAGACTTACAACCTTATGGGTTACTGTAAATTAATTGGAGCAGCAAACGCAAGTGTGGTATGTGCTGCCTCCAACATCCCAGAAGTTCTACCAAGTTTTTAATCTGTTTCTTCATAACAGACAGCACAAGAGACAATAAATGTTTCTCACTTTAGAAGGAATATACTCGACAGGCCCAGACCACTGGACTCTTAAACATCAAAGATGTGACGGGACCTCTAAATATGAATGTATCTTAGTAAGGCATTTATAATGCTTGTTTCTTCTTGTTCATCAATTCTGCTTAGCATAATGTCATGAATACAATAGACCAGTATGATGTTTTGTGGGGGATATAAACATAATTTGTGTTACTTTTGGCCAAATTATAAAGAGAAGAAAAAATTATGTCCCACTAATATAGGCAGGTAAAGCCACACAAAGGCAGGCTTCTTCTTCTTATTATTATTTTTCCTGATAGAAATGAAAGAGGAAGAAGTTGCGTATTATGTAAATGGCTACATATTAACTGCCAAGAGCAGTGTTAATTTGCTTTAATAAAGATACCACATTCAGAACTAAAGCTGGAATTTACTTTTTGCCCTAATTAAGTTTGTAATAATCAATAGTAGTTTTCCAAAACACAACTGGCCTTTACCCTAGCCAAATAAAATTAAATGCCAATATAGCAAAAATAACATTTTTGGATTGTTGAGGCATCTGATGATAGTAATAACCTCTGCAATTCCTTTCTCTTTTGGTTTACCGTCTCAGCAGGGAGTAAGGAGAGTTGTAGTGTCTCTCATAATAGCCCCAACTCATGGACCGTGAAACCGGTATAAGAAATCTTCCAGTTGCTGAATATGCATTTTCCCACTACACATTTTGTAACTGAGGAATAAAATATAACATTAATCTGCAGTGTAAATTCTCCTACAGGGATACAGGCTTGGGCTATGACTTATTTTATCTTCTCACCTTGATAACCTCACACTCTGATTTGTAGATTATGGTGAAATTCTGGGTCCTCAAGATTCAGTATCAGTTCAAGGCTAATGTCTAACAGCTTCAAAAAACATGGACATTTCCTCTTTATCCAGTCATACTGGTAAATGAATTTGGATTCCTCTTGGACAAATATTGGGTGAATACTAAAAGTGTGCAACTGTGGCTCCATTTCAGAGTTATTTATAAAGTCTTCCAACCTCCCTCAAGCAAGGGTCTCCAATTCTGTGAACATTCTTGGGCGTGGAAACTGACTACAAGGCTGCAAATCCCACAGTGGTCACTCAAGTTAGGTTTCTGTACGATAGACTTCAACGTTTTCTGTTTAAATATGCCAAACAGCAACCTAATAGATTGTTTAATTTATGCCTAACAATGCCCTGATTAGTTAGCCATTACCAAAACTCTTGAAAGACAAAATACTTTGATTAGTTCTTCAACCCCTTGCTTTATTTAATATATCAATTGCTTTCACCTTGTGCCTAGGCTTGACCAGTTCAGTACTCATTTTTCTCAATGTTGTAGAGAGGGATATGATAAAAAGGTTGAAGATAATATGTCCATTTCAACATTTCCATCTCACTCAGTCTTTAAAATCCTTTCCATATAGTATGCCAGGGAAGTTCTGGCATTTCATTAAATATAAACCACTGTTACATAAAAGTTTCAATTTAATCAGTCTAGCAGATAATTATCACCATTCTTTGGTGCTCAAAGCAACCTATTTCATCTTAAAATCTAAATGAATGCATGCACATTATTTAACTTGTCCCTGATCAATTTTTATATCCCTTCCTCATTGGTCTAATCATTATAATACACTCTACACATGATCCCAATATTTCTGATGGTGCATATTGTCAAAGCCACACATTCTTTTATCAAAAGAACATGCCAATTTTTTCTCATGGGGAATATAAGCTCCATATATGATACGGTTTGGATCTGTGTCCCACCCAAATCTCATCTCAAATTGTAATCCCCACGTGTCAAGGGAAGGACCTGTACTCCCCAGGGATTGTGAGGAAGTGATTTAATCATGGTAGCAGTTCCCCCGCTCTGTTTTCATGATAGTGAGTAAGTTCTCACAAGATCTGATGGTGTTACAAGCATCTGGCATTTCCTGCGCTTGCACTCTCTCTCTCCTACTGCACTGTGAAAAAGTTGCCTGCTTTTCCTCTTCTCTTCTGCCATGATTGTAAGTTTCCTGAGGCTTCTCTGACCATACAAAACTGTGAATCAATTAAACCTCTTTCCTTTACAAAATTACCCAGTCTCAGGTATTTCTTTATAGAAGTGCAAAACGGACTAATACAATATGTAACACCAAAAGTGTTATATCTTAATTAATCCATGTCCATTTGTGCTTCTGTAAAAATGCCAGCCTGGGGAATAATAATAATAAAAAAAAAACCCAGAAAATGTATGTTTATATTATAGTTTGGGAAGCTGTAAAGTTCAAGTCCAAGGGTGCCAGCAGGTTGAGTGAAGGCCAGATATTTTCACTTCCAAGGAGTCTTGTTGCTGCATCATTTGGAGGGGAAGAATGCCGTGTCCTTACATGTCAGAAGAAATGGAGGGACACAGTCACTCCTCATGCTCTTTTATAAGTTTACTAATCCCATTCAAGAGGGCTCTGCCATCACTATTTAATCATCCCCTAAATGCCTTACCTCTTAATACTACTGCATTTCTAATTACATCTCAACACATGAGTTTTGGGGGGACATTCATATCATAGTATCCCACTTGGAAGAGTATAAGAGAAAATTTGAATATGTTTAAATATTGTCAGAAAGGGCCATTAGAGAGGCAACGGTTTAAGATAAAAGAGAGATGAGGACATTAGTGGAGCTAGGTTTTTGAGAAAGGGTTAGGAAAAAGAATTAAAAAGCACAACTAAAAAGATAATTCTTGGCTAGGCACAGTGACTCACGCCTGTAATCCCAGGACTTTGGGAGGTTGAGATGGGCAGATCACCTGCGGTCAGGAGTTCAAGACTTCCCTGGGTAACATAGCAAAACCCAGTCTCCACTAAATAAAGAATAACTAGCTGGGAGTGGTGGCTGGAACCTGTAATCCCAGCTACTCGGGAGGCTGAGACAAGAAAATCGCTTGAACCCAGGAGGCGGAGGTTGCAGTGAGCCGAGATTGCGCCACTGCACTGGGTAGCAAAGTAAGACTCTACCTAAAAAAAAAAAAAAAAAAATGATAATCCTTAAATAGGAAGAGGGAGTTGGTTCTCTCCATTTGATTAAAAGAAAAAATAGGAAATTATTAACAGTTTGACTTTTAATTAGGAAGTTCAGGATAATTTATTTTATATCTCAAAGTCCAGGTCAGTAAGGTTGTGAATGTGATCATGAGAGTAGATGACTGAAGTGGAGAGGAAGTAAAGGTGATGGTGATCAGAAAATAAATAACCAAGGGACCAGTTGATTGGATGTGTTTTTCACATGGATATTGATAGAATAATGACAGTACCTGAGATAGAAAACTAAATGAAGCAGGTGTCTAGTTTTTCAATAAATGATGGAGAAATAGAAGTGACTAGGTAAGTAAATTTTGACAACAAAGACTGGAGGGTAAATTAAGAGTTTATGAGCACCCAAAGAAAAAGAGTTTTTATGAGATGAATAATGATAATCTGAAAATATCTCTGGTGAGATTTGAGGAACATAGCCATTAAAATCAGGAAGAAGAGAGGGATTAATGTTTCTATTCAATGCAGTACTAATTGCAAATCATTTTCTATGCAGAAAATCTAGGATAATTGACTGACAAACTATTAAAACCAATATAATAACTGAGTAGAATGTTTGGGTGAAACATGTAAAATTAATTTTAAAACATGCATAGAATTGTATTTATCAATACCAAAATAATTTTGAAATAAGATTATAAAGTTATTTGTCTTGTTCTGTAAAGTTTTATTCCTGAAGTTTTTCTAATTGAAACAAAACGTTTTGAACTTGGAAAGGAGTGGAGAGTCCAGTTGACATATATTTATGTGTGTGTATGTGTGTCTGTATAGTAGTATAATACGGCATTAGTAGCTAATATAAGCATAACACAAAAAAGCATGTGATGGAAAGGAATGATGAGCAAATTAATAAAGGTTTTTGGAAAAATTTGCTATCCATTTGGAAACGTTAGATTATTTTGTTGTTGTTTTATTTTTTATATTGTTTTCAACTTTTATTTTTATTTTAAAAATATTATATTTCAATAGTTTTGGGGGAACAGGTGATTTTTAGTTACATAGATAAAGTTCTTTAGTGGTGATTTCTGAGATTTTGGTACATCATTCACGCATGTAGTGTACATGGTACCCAATGTGTAGTCTTCTTTTTTTTTAAATTTATTTTACTTTTGGCGCATACTGTATCTGGCATTTCTCCCCCATGTTATCCCTCCCCACCCCCCCGTTGTCTCTCCCCTACCCTCCCCAACTGTCCCCTGTGTGTGATGCTCCTCTCTCTGAGTCCACGTGTTCTCGTTGTTCAACACCCACCTATGAGTGAGAACATACGGTGCTTGGCTTTCTGTTCTTGGGTGAGTTTGCTGAGAATGATGGTTTCCAGATTCATCCAAGTCCCTACAAAGGACACGAACTCATCGTTTTTATGGCTGCGTAATATTCCATGTACCACATTTTCTTTGTCCAGTCTATCATTGATGGGCATTTGGGTTGGTTCCAGGTCTTTGCTGTTGTTCACAGGGCTGCGATGAACATATGTGTGCATGTGTATTTATAGTAGAACGATTTGTAGTTCTTTGGGATATATACCCAATAGTGGGATTGCTGGGTCAAATGGAATTTCTATTTCTAGATCCTTGAGAAATCACCACACTGTCTTCCACAATGGTTGAACTAATTTACACTCCCACCAACTGTGTAAGAGTGCTCCTATTTCTCCACATCCTCTCCAGCATCTGTTGTCTCCCGATTTTTTAATGATTGCCATTCTAACTGGTGTGAGATGGTATCTCAATGTGGTTTTGATTTGCATTTCTCTAAGGACCAGTGATGATGAGCATTTTTTCATATGTTTGTTGGCCTCATATATGTCCTCTTCTGAAAAGTGTCTATTCATATCCTTTGCCCACTTTTGAATGGGGTTGTTTGTTTTTTCTTGTGTATCTGTTTTTGTTCTTTGTAGATTCTGGATATTAGCCCTTTGTCAGATGGGTAGATTGCAAACATTTTTTCCCATTCTGTTGGTTGCCGCTTCACTCTAATGATGGTTTCTTTTGCTGTACAGAAGCTCTGGAGTTTAATTAGATCCCTTTTGTCTATCTTGCTTTTGTTGCCATTGCTTTTGGTGTTTTAATCATGAAGTGCTTGCCTATGCCTATGTCCTGGATGGTTTTGCCTACGTTTTCATCTAGTGTTTTTTATGGTGTTAGGTTTTATGTTTAAATCTTTGATCCATCTAGAGTTAATTTTAGTGTAAGGTGACAGATAGGGGGTCCAGTTTCTGCTTTCTGCACTTTGCTAGCCAGTTTTCCCAACACCATTTATTAAATATGGAGTCCTTTCCCCCATTGCTTGTTTTTGCTGAGTTTGTCGAAAATCAGATGGTTGTAGATGTGGGGTTTCTTCTGGGGTCTCTGTTCTGTTCCATTGGTCTATGTCTCTGTTTTGGTACCAGTACCATGCTGTTTTGATTACTGTAGCGTTGTAGTATAGTTTGAAGTCTGGCAGTGTGATGCCTCCAGCTTTGTTCTTTTGCTTAGGATTGTCTTAGCTATGCGGGGTCGTTTGTGATTCCATGTGAAGTTTAAAGTGTTTTTTTCCAGTTCTGTGAAGAAGGTCATTGGTAGCTTGATGGGGATAGCATTGAATCTATAGATTACTTTAAACAGTATGGCAATTTTCATGATATTGATTCTTCTAACCATGAGCATGGAATGTTTCTCCATCTGTTTGTGTCCTCTCTTATTTCGTTGAGCAGTGGTTTGTAGTTCTCCTTGAACAGGTCCTTTACATCCTTTGTTAGTTGTATTCCTAGGTATTTTATTCTCTTTGTAGCAATTGGGAATGGGAGTTCGCTCTTGATTTGGCTCTCTGTTTGTCTGTAATTGGTATATAGGAATGCTTGTGATTTTTGCACATTGATTTTGTATCCTGAGACTTTGCTGAAGTTGCTTATCAGTTTGAGAAGATTTTGGGCTGAGACAATGGGGTCTTCTAGATATACAATCATGTCATCTGCAAATAGAGACAGTTTGACTTCCTCCTTTCCTAATCGAATACGCTTTGTTTCTTTTCTTGCCTGATTGTTCTGGCTAGAACTTCCAATACTATGTTGAATAGGAGTGGTGAGAGAGGGCATCCTTGTCTAGTGCCTGATTTCCAAGGGAATTCTTCCAGCTTCTGCCTGTTCAGTATGATATTGGCTGCCGGTTTGTCATATATAACTTTTATCATTTTATGACACGTTCCATCAATTCCTAGTTTATTGAGAGTTTTTAGCATGAAGCGCTGTTGAATTTTATTGAAGGCCTTCTGTGCATCTATTGAGATAATCATGTGGTTTTTGTCTTTGGTTCGGTTTATGTGATGGATTACATTTATGGATTTGCATATGTTGAACCAGCCTTGCATCCCTGGGATGAAGTCTACTTGATGGTGATGGTTAAGCTTCTTTACTGTGCTGTTGCAATCTTGCCAGTATTTTATTGAAGATTTTTGCGTAGATGTTCATCATGGATATTGGCCTGAAATTTTCTTTTTTCAGTTGAATCTGCCTGGTTTTGGTATCAGGATGATGTTGGTCTCATAAAATGGATTAGGGAGGATTCCCTCCTTTTGTATTGTTTAATACAGTTTCAGAAGGAATGGAACCAGCTCCTCTTTGTACGTCTGATAGAATTCGGCTGTGAACCTGCCTGGACCTGGATGTTTTTTGGTTGGGAGGCTTTTGATTGCTGCCTCTACTTCAGCCCTTGTTATTGGTCTATTCAGGGTTTCAGCTTCCTCCTGGTTTAGTTTTGATAGAGTACAAGTGTCTAGGAATTTATCCATTTCTTCCTGGTTTACTGGTTTATGTGAGTAGAGCTGTTTGTAATAATCTCTGATGGTAGTTCGTATTTCTGTGGGATCAGTGGTGATATCCCCTTTATTGTTTTTTTATTGCATCTATTTGATTCTCCTCCCTTTTCTTTTTTATTAATCTGGCTAGTGGTCTATTTTGTTCATCTTTTCAAAAAATCAGCTCCTGGATTTATTGACTTTTTGAAGGGTTTTTTGTGTCTCTATCTCCTTCAGTTCTGCTCTGATCTTAGTTATCTCTTGTCTTCTGCTAGCTTTTGAGATTTTTTTTGATCTTGCTCCTCTAGTTCTTTCAATTTTGATGATAGGGTGTCAATTTTACATCTTTCTTTGTTTCTCATGTGGGCATTTATTGCTATAAATTTCCCTCTCAATACTGCTTTAAAGGTGTCCCAGAGATTCTGGTAAGTTGTGTCTTCATTCTGGTTGGTTTTGAAGAACATCTTTATTTCTGCCTTCATTTCATTGTTTGTCAAGTCAACATTTGGAAGCAAGTTGTTCAGTTTACAAGTGGTTATGCGGGTTTGAGTGTGTTTCTTGATCCTGAGTTCTAGTCTGATTGCCCTGTGGTCTGATAGACTGTTTGTTATGATTTCTGTTCTTTTGCATTTGCTGAGGAGTGATTTGTTTCCAATGATGTGGTCAATTTTAGAGTAAGTGCAATGTGGTGCTGAGAAAAATGTATATTCTGTGGATCTGGGATAGAGCATTCTGTATATGTCTATTAGATCCACTTGGTCCAGCTCTGCATTCAAGTCCTGGATATCCTTGTTAATTTTCTGTCTCGTTGATCTGTCTGTATTGACAATGGAGTATTGAAGTCTCCCACTATTATTGTGTGGGAGTCTAAATTTCATTTTAGGTCATTAAGAACTTGCTTTATGTATCTGTGTGCTCCTGTGTTGGGGGTGTATATATTTAGGATAGTTAGCTCTTCCTGTTGGATTGATTCTTTTACCATTATGTAATGCCCTTCTTTGTCTCTTTTGATCTTTGTTGGTTTGAAGGTCATTTTATCAGAGACTAGGATTGCAACCCCTGCTTTTTTTGTTCTCCATATGCTTGGTAAATCTTCTTCCATCTCGTTATTTTGAGTCTATGTGTGACTTTGTATGTGAGATGGGTTTCTTGAATACAGCACACCGATGGGTTCTGACTTTTTATCCAGTTTGCCAGTCTGTGTCTTTTGATTGGGGCATTTAGGCCATTTACATTCTATGTTAATATTGTTATGTGTGAATTTGATCCTGTCATTTTGTTACTGGCTGGTTTTCTTTCTCATTAGTTGACTCATTTTCTTCATTCATTTTTGATCTTTGCCAACTGCTTTGCTTTTGCAGTGACTGGTACTTGTTCCTTTCCATGCTTAGTGTTTCTTTCAGGAGCTCTTGTAGAGCAGGTTTGGTGGTGACAAAATCTCTCAATAACTGCTTGTCCGTAAAGGATTGTATTTCTCCTTCACTTATGAAGCTTAGTTTGGCTGGATCTGAGATTCTGGGTTGAAAGTTCTTTTCTTTAAGGATGTTGAATATTGGCCCCCACTGTCTTCTGGTTTGTAGGGTCTCTGCCGAGAGATCTGCTGTGAATCTGATTGGCTTCCCTCTGTGGGTGACCTTACCTTTCTCTCTGGCTGCCCTTAGCATTTTTTCCTTCATTTCGACCCTGGTGAATCTGACGATTATGTGCCTTGGGGTTGCTCTTCTTGAGGAATATCTTTGTGGAGTTCTCTGTATTTCTTGAATTTGACATTTGGACTTCCTTGCTAGGCTTGGGAAGTTCTGGATAATAACCTGGAGTATGTTTTCCAGTTTGGACTCATTCTCCCTGTCATATTCAGGTACACCAATCAAGCGTAGATTAGGTTTTTTCACATAATCCCATATTTCTTGGAGGCTTTGTTCATTTCTTTTCACTCTTTTTTCTCTTGTATTGCCTTCTCTTTTTTACTTCATTGAGTTGATCTTCAATCTATGATACCCTTTCTTCTGCTTGATCGATTTGGCTATTAAAACTTGTGTTTGCTTCACGTAGTTCTTGTGCTGTGTTCTTCAACTCCATCAAGTCGTTTATGTTCTTCTCTAAGCTGGTTATTCTAGGTAGCATTTCGTCTAAGCTTTTATCAAGGTTTTTGGTTTCTTTGCATTGAGTTATAATGTGTTCCTTTAGCTCTGAGAAGTTTGTTATTATCCACCTTCTGAATCCTGTTTCTGTCAATTCTTCGCACTCCTTCTCGGTCAAGTGGTGATCCTGTGTTGTTGAGTTGTGATCCCTTGAAGGAGAGGAGGTGTTCTGGTCTTTGGTGGTTTCACCTTTTTGCACTGTTTTTTTTTCCCATCTTTGTGGATTTACCTGGCTGTAGTGTCAGAGAGCTGCTTGATGAGGTCGCTTGTCTGCCTGTGGGGGTGCTACTGGGTTTCTAGGGACTCCTTCAGGTTACTAGGGAAGCTTCCTGTGTCTTTTTTGTTTATGCTGGGAGATTAGGCCTGCCTCTTCCACTGACCTGTAGGCGCTGCTGGGTTGTCAATAACGCCATCCCGTTGCTACATAGGCTTCCTGTGTTTTTTGTTAAAACATGTAGCCCAGTCCCACACCTCTAGTAGTGGGTTGTGCCCTTCCTCCACTGGACTGGATCATTCAGGGTTCCTCTCAGACTGTGGCACTGGCTATGCAACCCACTAGAGTCAGAGCTTCAGCCCTCTGGGGTTTGTGGGGGAGGGTAGGGACCGCCCAGCCGCACCAGGCAGTCTCCCCCTTAAGCTTTCTCTCTCTCTGGTCATGGGGTAGGGCCGCCCAGCTGCTCCTGCTTACAGCTCCCCTCTCTCCCGTGTGGGAGGAGGGGGCGATAGCTCAGTCTGCAGACTCTCATTCAACTCCGCACTTGTAATTCCCAGTGCTTGACTGGCAAAGATCCCCTGTTCTGTGTATTGCTGAGGCTTTGGGAGAAGCACTGTATCTGGACCAGAGCACCAGAGGTGGAGCCTCTGACTCACTGGTCAGATGCACTTTCTGGGTGAAGCAGCACCCCTCCCTGCCTTGGTCTGCCCTGAGTGGGCTTTGCTCACCCTCGGACCAGACCCATTGAAATGCACCTGGTACCTTGGTTGGAGCTAGGAGATCTCTGGGTTTCTATGTCTCTCTTGCTGGGTATTGTGTGCCGGAGTTGTGTCTAATCCACTATCTTGGATCATCCCCAAATGTGTAGTCTTTTATCCTTCACCCTACTCCTTCAGTTTCTCCTGAGTCCTCAAAGTCCATTATATCATTCTTATGCCTTTGTGTCTTCACTGCTTAGCTCTCACTTATAAGTGGGAACATATGATATTTGTTTTTCTATTCCTGAGTTATTTCACTTAGAATAATGGTCTCCAACTCCATTCAGGTTGCTGTGAATGCCATTATTTTGTTCCTTCTTTGTTGCTGAGTAGTATTCCATATGTGTGTATAACATATATACACACATGTGTGTGTGTGTATATATATATATGAATTATCATTATCCGTTCCTTGATTAATGGGCATTAGGCTGGTTCCATTTTTTTGCAATCATGAATTGTGCTGCTATAAACATGTGAGTGCAAGTGTCTTTTTCATATGACCTCTTTTCCTCTGGGTATATACCCAGTAGTGGAATAGCTGAATCAAAGGATAATTCTACTTACAGTTTTTTAAGGATGCTCCATACTGTTTTCCACAGAGGTTGTACTAGTGTACATTCCTAGCAGCAGAGTGTGTTCCTTTTTCACAATATACACGACAACATCATTTTTTAAAATTTTTCATTTATGGCCATTCTTGCAGAAGTAAGTTAATATTTCACTGTGGTTTTCATTTGCATTTCCTTGATACTTAGTGATGTTGAGAATTTTTCATATGTTTATTGGACATTTGTATATCTTCTCTAGAGAATTGTCTATTCATGTCCTTTGCCCAATTTTGATGGGATTATTTTTGTTGTTGTTGTTTTGTTTTTTTCTGTAAATTTGTTTGAGCTCTTTGTAGATTCTGGATTTTAGTCCTTTGTTGGATGCATAATTTGCAAATATTTTCTCTCATTCTGTGGGTTGATCTGTTAACTTGGCTGATGATTTCTTTTGCTGTGCAGAAGATTTTTTAGTTTAATTAAGTCCCATCTAGCTATTTTTGCTTTTGTTGCATTTGCTTTTGGGTTGTTGGTCGGTAAATTCTTTGCCTAAGTCAATGTCTAAAAGTTTTTCCGATGTTATCTTCTAGATTTTTTATAGTTTCAGGTCTTAGATTTAAGTCTTTGTTCCATCTTGAGTCTATTTTTTTACAAGGTAAGCAGTGAGGATCCAGTTTCATTCTTCTACATGTGACTTGCCAATTATCCCCAGCACCATTTGTTGAATATGGTATCCTTTTCCTATTTTATGTTTTTGTATACTTTGTGACAGATCAGTTGACTGTATTTGACTTTATTTCCGGGTTCTCTTACTCTGTTCCATTGGCCTGCCTTCCTATTTTTATACCAGTACCATGCTGTTTTGTTGAGCTAAAGCATTGTGGTATAGTTTGAAGTAGGATAATTTGATGCCCCAGATTTGTTCTTTTTGCTTATTCTTGATTTGTCTATGCAGGGTCTTTTCTTTTTTGGTTCCACATTAATTTTATAATTGTTTATTTCAAGTTCTGTGAAGAATGATGATGGTACTTAGATGGGAATTGCATTGAATCTGTAGATTGCTTTTGGTAGTATGTTAATTTTCACAATATTTATTCTACCCATCCATGAGCATAGAATATGTTTCCATTTGTTTGTGTCATTGATAGTTTCTTGCAGGAGTGTTTTGTAGTTTTCCTTGTAGAGATATTTCACTTCATTGGTTAAGTATATTCGTAAGTACTTTATTTATTTGCAGCTTTCATAAAAATGGTTCAGTTCTTGATTTGATTCTCAGCTTGTTTGCTGTTGGTGAGTATCAGTCCTACTGATTTGTGTACATTGATTTTGTATCCTAAAACTTTACTAAATTCATTTATCAGATCTAGGAGCTTTTTTGGTAAGACTTTAGGGTTTTCTAGGTATGTGGTCATATCATCTGCAAACAGCGACACTTTGACTTCCACTTTACCTATTTGAATGCCCTTTATTTCTTTCTCTTGCTCTGGCTAGCCCTCCAGTACTATATTGAATAGAAGTGGTGGAAGTGGGCATTCTTGTCTTTTTCCATTTCTAGGGGAGAATGTTTTCAAATTTTCCCCATTAAGTATAATGCTGCCTGTGTGTCATAGATGGCTTTATTATCCTGAGATATGTCCCTTCTATGCCAGTTTTGCTGAGAGTTTTAATCATAAGGGGGATGCTGGATTTTGTCAACTGCTTTTTCTGCAACTATTGAGATGATCATATGATTTTTGTTTCTAATTCTGTTTATGTGATATATCACATTTATTGACTTGCATGTGGTAAACCATCCCTGCATCCCTGGTATGAAACTCACTTAATCATTCTTGATTATCTTTTTGATATGCTGTTGGATTTGGTTAGCTAGTATTTTGTTGAGGATTTTTGCATTTATGTTCATCAGGGATATTGTTCTGTAGTTTTCTTTTTATGTTATGTTCTTTCCACAGTTATTATTTCAAATAAGTTTTCCAAACTTTTAGATTTATCTTTATTTTTTATATTTTAGGTTCTAGGGTCCATGTGCAGATCATGCAGGTTTGTTACATAGGTATACATGTGCCATGGTGGTGGTTTGCTGCATCCATAGCCCCATCATCTACATTCGATATTTCTGTTAATGCTATCTCTCCCCCAATCCCCCCCACATCCTGCTATTCCTCCCCTAGACCCCCACCCTCCAGGCCCCAGTGTGTGCTGTTTCCCTCCCTGTGTCCATGTGTTCTCATTGTTCATCTTCTGTGATGATCCCAGATGCCTGGGAATCACCTGTGGGGGCTGCAGAACAGCAAAGATTGCTGTCTGTTCCTTCCTCTGGTAGCTTCATCCCAAAAGGGTACCTGCCAGATGTCAGTCAGAGCTCTCCTGTATGATGTGTCTCCCAGTTAGGATACACGAGGGGTCAGGGAGCCACCTGAGAGGAGGCAGCTTGTCCTTAATGGAGCTCAAGCACACTGGGAGATCCATTGCTGTCTTCATGGCTGTCAAAGCTGGGACATTAAAGTCTGCTGAAGTGAAACCCACAACTACCCCTTTCCCAGGTGCTCTGTCCCAGGAAGATGGGACTTTGTAAGTCCTTGACAGGCTGCTGTCTTTTTGTGCAGAGATGCCCTGCCCAGCAAGAAGGGAATCTACTTGACAGTCTGCCTGCAGAGGCCTTGCTGAGCTGCCATGCTGGGCTCCACCCAGTTGCTGTGTAAACTTCCAGCGGCTTTGTTTACACAGGCAGTGCTGAAACCACCTACCCAAGCCTCAGCATAAAGATTTCTCTTTATTCTTGGGCATAACAATTATTCATAAGTTTGGCCATTGAACATAATTTCAAATTTCTTGGTGGCTTTAGTTCATTTATTCAATTTTTAAATTTGTCTTTGTCTGATTGGGTTTATTTAAAATCCTTGTCTTCAAGCCCTGAAGTTTTTTTCTTCTACTTGTTTTAGTTTATGGCTGAAACTTTCTAATACCTTTTGTATTTCTCTAAATGTGTCTTTTATTTCCAAAAGTTATGATTGTTTTTTGTGTTATGATATTTATTTTTTGGAGAACTTTTGATTCATATGTTGTATTGTTCTGTAAAATTCATTTAAGTTGTTTTTCACCTTTCTCCGGTGTCTCTTGGAGTGACTTAGTAATCAACATTCTGAATTCTTTATCTGGCAATTTAGAAATTTCTTATTGGTTTTGATTCATTGCTGGGGAACTAGACAATCTTTTGGAGTTGTTATAGAATCCTGTTTGTCATATTACCAGAATTACTTTTCTGGTTCCTTTACATTTGGGTAGACTATTTCAGTGGAAATGTCTGGAACTCAAGGCCAGTTTTTCAGATTCTTTTGTTCTCAAGACAAGAACCACTGGGTCTTAGAAAACATTGGCAGTAAGCTGGCCATACTCCCCATTTGACTGTGGTGGTGATGGTCATGGGATGAGGCTCCTCTGCCTGTGGAAAGAGGAAGAGACATTGGGTAGGACTGAATTCTGTGGTTTGATTGCCATCTAAGTCACAACAAAATAGAGCACAAAGTAGACTTTAAGGCCTTTGATTCCATTCCTCCACTCTGGATCCCAGACAAACCTCTGGATTCTTTCAGGGTCTATGGAAAACTGCTGCCCTCAAGGGAAGAACACAAGCCTTGCTGGCTTCACCATGGGCTGATCGTGGAGCCACAAAGCCTTGTGCAAATATAGGTACCAGTCTAGTTGTAGTTATGATGGGCCTTGGGTAAGATCTAGTACTCTGCTAGCTTCTGGTATGACTAAGCACAGTCACAATGGTGGTGGCCACAGGGCTATATTATTAATTTTAATCTTGATTTCATTTTTAACTCAATGTTCATTCAGAAGCAGGTTATTTAATTTCCATGTATTTGCATGGTTTTGTAGGTTACTTTTGGAGTTGATTTCAAGTTTTATTCCACTGTAGTCTTAATATAATTTCAATTTTCTTAAATTTATTAAGGCTCATATTGTTATTTTGCTGTATTATTTTGTTAGACATCCCCTCACCTACGTGTGCAGACAGGAAGCAAAGATCTATGAATGGAACATGAAACACCCATTTTTAAAGGAAGTAAGTTATAGATATGCAGGGGAGGGTGTCAGATTATCTGGATCCAAATCCCAGTACCATGAGCTACTAGCTACATGACTTTGGCACTTTTTTTCTGTACTATAAAATGGAATTAATAAAAGTATCTGCCTAAATGATAATAAAAAAGTTAAATGAAATAATGCATATAAAGTCCATGGCCTATATTAAGCACTCAAAACATAATAGCTATTATTACTATATCTTCACCGGCATTGTATTTTGCTATTTATCAATTTGATGGGTAAAAAAACTTCCTATTGTAATTTGTATCCCTTCAATTTCTGGATAATTATTCGTCTTTTTTTTCCTGTATGTTTTTCATTCCAATCATTTATTTAATTTTATTTGTCAAGTCATGTTTTTCTTGTTGAATAAGTAACCACTGGAAAAGAATAAGAAACTAGTGAGGCTGTTTTAGTTTTTTCTTCTTTTTCTGTTGTTAGCAGAAAGTGCAAGAACCACCTCGAGTTATTCAAATTCAGAATTTTAAGACTGCCCCAATGCTGAGCTGGGGGAAAGACCCAAAATCAAGCCTTAAGAAATTTCAACAAATTTTTTTCAGTTTTGACTATTAGACTTATGCTAGATTTGAAAAATGAACTGGATGGTGCAGCCTTTGGGAAACAGGATAGCAGTTCATGGAAAAGTTAAACATAAAGCTACCATATGACCCAGCGATTCCACTCCTAGTATCTACCCAAGGGAAATAAAAACATATATTTGTACAAAAATTTTCATTCTAGCGTTGTGCGTAGTGAAAACAGCACAAATTTTCATGAGATTATTGAAAAAAACAAAATGTGGTGCTATGTATGAAATATATCACCCTGATTTTCAGTTAAACACTTTGAGTGTGCAGTTTACATGTTTTTTAGATGTTGATTTTTAGAGTAGCTTAGGAGTTTTGCACAATAGACTCTTATAATTTAACAATTGTCTTTGTTTCTGATTAAATCATATTTCTTACCCCTATAACTTATGTTGTATCTGTTATTATTTAATATTAGTATCATTAATTACTTACTCAATTCCTTTAATATATACAGGCTTATTCAGATTATGTATTTTTTTGGTGTGAGACATGGCAGATTGTGTCTTCAAGGACTTTGTCCATTTCGTGAAGATTATCAACTTTGTATGCATAGAGCTGTTAAAATATTCCTTTTGAAAATAGTTTTTCTCTCTTTCTTTCTTTCTTTCCTTTCTCCTTCCTTTTCTTTCCTTTCCTTTCTTTCTTTCTCCTTCCTTCCTTCCTTTCTTCTTTCTTTCTCTTTATTTATTTATTAATTTATTTCTGTCTCTCTTTCTTTCTTTCTTTCCTTCTGTCTTTCTTTCTTACTTATTTTTCTTTCTAACACAGTCTCACTTCACCACCCAGGCATGAGTGCAGCCTGTGCAATCTAGGCTCACTGTAACCTCCTCTTCCCAGGTGCAAGAGATTCTTGTGCCTCAGCCACCCAAGTAGCTGGGATTACTGGTGCATGACACCACACCTGGCTAATTTTTCTTGCGTTTTTAGTAAAGACAGCGTTTCACCATGTGGGCTAGGCTGGTCTTGAACTCCTAACCTCAAGGGATCCTCCCACCTCAGCCTCCTAATGTACTGGGATTACAGGTGTGAGCTGCCACCCCTTTGTAATACATATTGTTCTACCAAAAAGACACATGCACTCATATGTTCATTGCATCACTATTCACAATGGCAAAAACATAACCTAGAAGCCCAACAATAGTGGACTGGGTAAAGAAACTGCAGTAAGGCAACACCTGGGGAGAACCAGGAAGGGACATTTATTCTGAGGCAGTCCTGAGAGAA